>CM076570.1:528679846-528901877 GCA_034641835.2 Pinus albicaulis | reverse complement strand
GGGAGTCAAACTCTTAGGGGCTCAGCTCGATTATTTAATTTTGGGTTTTGAACTATTGCAAAGCAGATTTTCGAGCGGAGATAGTAATATTAAACAGGGTTATGAGATTTTAGGCCATGGCAGAGGTTAAGAACGGATTTGAATGAGGCAGCGGAGCAAAATTCACAGGCAGAGGTAGATATGTACAACAGTACCGAAAGCCCAAATTCAGACCTAAATTTTTATAGGGCGCATTTGATTGGGTTTTCGCGTCACAAAAGTCCCTGACGTTAGCAGGCTCTTTTCTAACACGAAGATTGTTTTCATTACAGTTTAATCTTCGTTTGAAGTCCAGTGGGTGGAGGTTTGTCAAAGTTTTTGTTAAAATGCTTTTGCATTGCGCGACGATATTTAAAAAAAAAAAAACCTTTGCATTGTTATAATATAACATATATATGTTTTATTATATACATATGTTATATAATAAAATATTTGCGCAAAGAAAAGAGTGGGCCCCGAAAGTCTTTTAATAGATTTTAGTTTTAGTATTAGTTTTGTTTTATTTTAGTTTTATTTTTAATATATAGTTTTGTTTTATAGCATGTGCTGCGACACATATAAAACAAAAAGGGCTCAATGACAATGTAAGTTTTTTTTACACAACAGTAGTGTAATTTTTGTTTTCATGCACAGCAGTGCATTTTCTCAACAGAGATAGTGTGTTAGTTTTTGCACAGCACTGCATTGTTACAGTGAGACAAAGAGTTGTTTTTGGGCACTGTGTTTGTAGCAGTCATATTTTTGTAATCCCTCTCAGTGAGGAAGAATTTGTAATAGTTTTTTTTTTGAGTTAATGAATGGAATAGAAATTTTTCAAAGTGTTGAACTCTGTCTCCAGTGAAGAAATTTTTTTTCTTTGTGTTAGTAGAGGAGAGTATTACTCTCTCCATTGTTGTTCTGGAATTTTTCAATATTCCAACATGGTATCGAATGATGTTTGTATCATCATGGACAAACCACCCAGCAAACAATGTATTGTTGAAGTGAAGATGACAAGGAACATGATGTTCCCTCTTAGAATGAGAGCAGATTTGAAGAATGGTGAAGAGAAAGCAGTAGTGGCACAAGAGGCTATCCAAAGCGAACCAAAAGATGATAATTGGTTGTGGCACTTGAGATTTGGACATCTCAACTTTGGAGGTCTTAACTTGTTGAATAGAAAAGGAATGGTAAGAGGTTTACCATTGATAGAGAAACCAGACAGCCTTTGTGAAGGTTGTATCTTGGGGAAACAACACAGTGAAAGTTTTCCTTCCGAAAAAAGCATAAGGGAAAAGGCACCCTTACAGATTGTCCACTCAGATTTGTGTGGACCGATGCAAACTCCATCGCTTGCTGGCAGCCACTATATGTTAGCATTCATAGATGATTTTACAAGAAAAACTTGGGTTTACTTTTTGAAAAAAAAAAGTGAAGTGTTTGAAAGATTCTGCAATTTCAAAGCACTTGTGGAAAACCAACATGGGCTGCACATCAAAGTCCTAAGGACTGATAGAGGAGGTGAGTATATCTCTAAATAGTTTCAACGTTTTTGTAGAGAAAATGGTATCCATAAGCAGTTTATAACTAGATATACTCCGCAGCAAAATGGAGTAGCCGAAAGGAAGAATAGAACCATAATGGACATGGTGAGGAGTATGTTAAAGGCAAAGCATTTGCCTAATGATTATTGCGCTGAAGCTGTACATTTTGCAGCGTACATTTTTAATAGGTTCCCTACAAAAGTAGTTATGAAAAAAGTGCCAGAAGAGGCATGGAGTGGCACAAAGCAAGGTGTCACACACATGAAGGTTTTTGGATGTGTGGCTTATGCACACATTCCGGATCAGCTATGGAAGAAGTTGGACAGCAAGGGGGAGAAATGTATTTTCATTGGATACAGTGAGGAATCCTAAGCTTATAGGTTGTACAACCCATCCACCAAGAAGTTTATTGTGAGCAGAGATGTTCAGTTTATTGAAGAGGAAGCTTGGGATGGAAGCATAGAGAAAACAATGAATGTTAAACATTGTTTATCTCATGATGAAAATGATGATGATTTGGCTGAAATACATCCCCAAATAGTAGATCCAACACAAGAGAAGCAAGGCACACCCTTGATGAGAAATGAAGGTGCTTCTCCAAGCACACCACAAGGAGGAAATTCAAGTGCTTCTTCAAGCATTTGTACACCTAATGAAAGAGGTAAGAAGTTCAGAAATCTGAATGACATTTATGCACAAGAGGAAGCAAATTAAGGTATCAATTATGTGTTTGCTTTATATTGTCATGTTGAAGACCCTATCCACTTTGAAGAAGCTATTAAGGACAAGAAATGGATAGAAGCTATGGATGAGGAGATTAATGCCATAGAAAGAAACAAGACTTGGGACTTGGTTGAACTCCCAAAAGGTAAAGATGTCATTGGAGTTAAATGGGTCTACAAGACCAAGAGTAATGCTGAAGGCAAAATAGAGAGACACAAGGCCAGACTTGTTGTCAAGGGATATAAGCAGAAGCATGGGATAGATTATGAGGAAAATTTCGCATCGGTTGCTAGAATGGAAACCGTGAGAGCAGTGTTGTCCATAGCAGCACAAAACAAGTGGAAAGTTTACCAAATGGACGTGAAGTCGGCATTCCTAAATGGAGTGTTAATGGAAGAGGTTTACATTGAACAAACTCTCGGCTATGAAAAGAAAGGCCAAGAGCATAAAGTGTGCAAGTTGAAGAAAGCTCTTTATGGGCTGAAGCAAGCGCCAAGAGCATGGTACAATAGGATAGATTCCTATCTACTGGAAAATGGATTTGAAAAGTGTGAGGGAGAACCCACCCTCTACATCAAAGAAAAAGATGGTAAAATGTTGATTGTAGTTTTATATGTTGATGATGTTATTTTCACAGGTAATGATGATTATCTTATTGAAAATTTTAAAACAGTCATGAAAGAAGAATTTGAAATGACTGACATGGGTTTGTTGAAATACTTCTTAGGAATAGAATTAGAACAAGATGAAAATGGGATTTTTATCTCACAGGAAAAATATGTTAATGAAGTGCTGGAAAAATTTAATATGCAGGAGAGTAAAGAAGCAATCACTCCCACAGTGATGGGATTAAAACTCAGTAAAGAGGACAGCAGCAAGGATTTTGATCCTAGCTTATACAAAAGCATAATTGGCAGCCTCATATATTTGAATGCAACTAGGTCCGACATAATGCATGTTGTTAGTTTGATTTCCAGATTCATAGAAAAGCCAAAGGATGCACATTGGCAGGCAGCGAAGAGAATTCTGAGGTATGTTAAAGGTACTAAAAGGTTTGGCATTTTATATACTACTTCAGAATGTTAAGATTTAGTTGGATACACTGACAGTGATTGGGCTGGAAGTGTAGATGATCGAAAGAGCACTTCCGGTTATGTTTTTCACATGGGTTCAGGAGCCATTTCATGGGCTTCTAAAAAACAGCCCATTGTAGCATTGTCTACAGCAGAGGCAGAATATGTGGCAGCTATAGCAGCAGCATGTCAAGCAATTTGGATGAGGAGGATGTTAAGAAGTTTGTGCCAAGAGAAGACAAAAGGAACAGTGATTTATTGTGACAATAGCTCAGCTATTGCATTATCTAAGAATTCTATGTTTCACAAGAGGACGAAACACATTGACACAAAATTTCATTACATCAGGGAATTGATAAACAATGGAGAAATTGTTTTGGAACACTACAGAACTCAAGAGCAGTTTGCAGACATTCTGACCAAGCCATTGGGACAGAAGAATTTTGAGTTTTTGAGGAAATGTCTAGGTATGACTGATAACCCAACAGTTGAAAGTAAGGGGGAGTGTTGAAATATTACTTTCAACAGCCACATTGTACAGTGGCCGCCTTCTAATTTTGTTTGGAAGGGTTCTGTCACAAGCCGCTTTCCAAATTCGTTGCATAGTCCTTTTCAGTTGAAAACCCCTTACAGTCCTTTCGCAGTATTTTTTGAACAGGCCTCTGTACATTCAGAAAACAGAGCAATTGTTTAAAATAGGAAACAGAGCCTTTTGCATCGAAAACAGAGGTTACTTGTTTTGTTTGAACGCGGGAGATTTTAATTCAGAAGAACATGATCCCACAAACCACAGACAAAATCAGTCATCCACGTAGAAGCAGGCAATTCGATCGCATTATTTCTTGGCCCATTTGCATTGGAATTTTTCGGACCCAAAAAAGATTAAGCCGGAATTGATATGGTTTTCGCATCACAATTTTCGGCCATACCGAAAGCCCAAATTCTGACCCAACTTTTTATAGGGCGCATTTTATTGGGTTTTCGCATCACAAAAGGCCCTAACATCAGCGGGCTCTTTTGTAATGCGAAGATTGTTTGCATTCCGGTTTAATCTTTGTTTGAAGTCTGGTGGGCGGAGGTTAATCAAATTTTTTGTTAAAATGCTTTTGCATTGTGCGACGATAGTTTTTTTTTTTTAAAACCTTTGCATTGTTATAATATAACATATATATGTTTTATTATATACATACGTTATTAACATATTTTATATAATAAAACATTTGCGCAAAGAAAAGAGTGGGCCCCGAAAGTCTTTTAATAGACTTTAGTTTTAGTTTTAGTTTTGTTTTATTTTAGTTTTATTTTTAATATATAGTTTTGTTTTATAGCATGTGCTGCGACATATATAAAAAAAAAAGGGCTCAATGACAATGTAAGTTTTTTTTACACAACAGTAGTGTAATTTTTGTTTTCATGCACAGCAGTGCGTTTTCTCAGCAGAGACAATGTGTTATTTTTTGCACAGCAGTGCATTGTTACAGTGAGACAGAGAGTTGTTTTTGGGCACTGCATTTGTAGCAGTCATATTTTTGTAATCCCTCTCAGTGAGGAAGAATTTGTAATATATATATATATATATATATTTTTAATGAATGGAATAGAAATTTTTCAAAGTGTTGTACTCTGTCTCCAGTGAAGAAATTTTTTTCTTTGTGTTAGTAGAGGAGAGTATTACTCTCTCCATTGTTGTTCTAGAATTTTTCAATATTCCAACACCCTACTGCATCATGGGCGAGCTTGGGATCGAGATTATCACTAAGAAGCCATTGTAAGTAATAAATGTAGGAGATGAGATTCGACAAGGGAGCACCTCCACTACTAGGAGAGTATTTAGTCTATTAAAGTAAAACCCTCCTTGCGCTCTTCTCAGGTTCAGCATCCTGAAGTGCCCAAAAAACTCTTGGGCTTCGGCGCCCAAAAAAAACTTAGGGTTCTTCTCAGAACCTTATATAGATTTAGCACCGTCTAAAAAACTCTGCACCCTGAAAAACTGAAAAACTGTGTGCAGCCTGAGCCTTGGAGCTCCTCTCAAAAAGGAGAAGGATTAGCTTTCGTGTTGCATCATGTCCGACCGTGCGATAGATATGCTGACTCAGATGCCACAGGTACCACCAAAGCGAGAAGAGAAGGCTGGAAGAGGCATCCGAATCATCTCCAATATCCCCGGAGTAGTTGATCTTTTTAAAAGGTTTCGGGTATGGAATAGGCACGCCAATCATGTTTTCTCGGCACAGCCAACTAAATTACTAATCGATCAGGTTGTCACACACCCCCAACACATCACCCTCATATCCATTGAATCGCTTGCTCAAGAGTTGACTGCTAACTCCCAAAGTGAGCAGGAGAAACTTTATGTACCTTAGAAGTTTCCTCTTGGCCCTTTTTATCACAGACCTGACTCAGATGAGTCAGAAATAATTAAAGGTAGTCTCATCTATACACGCTATGAAGACTACTATTTCAAGGAGTTGGAGAACAACATGAGAGCAGATGGGTTTATGAGTGAGGTTCGAGCTTGGTATACTCGATTGCCATGTCCTTTAATTAACGAAGAAGGCCGACGTTGGAAGATGGATCTTTACAGCGATGATGACCTAGCTCGGATGATGGCTCGAGATGGCTTATTCCTGTTGAAATGTTACTTTCAATACTGGTTGTGCAGAGCCGCTTTCTATTTTAATCTCCAAGTTATTTGTACTCATGCCACCTTCTAAGATGGTGAAAAATCATTTTTTGAAAAACACCCCTTACAGTCCTTTCGCAAGTATTATGGATAGGTCTCTGTACATTTAAAAAAAAAAACAGAGCATTTAAAATGAAACAGGGTATTTTTGTTTAAACACAGGAGCATTTAATTTCAGAGCACAGGAGAGTTTGTTTGAGGACCGGTGGTCCCCACAGCCATGACAGTAGACAGCGCCCATAGCAGTGGTCCTGCAGCCATCCAGTCAGCTTACACGCGACAGCTTTTAATTGGTACGGGATTTTGTTTGCCCGCTCACCAAGAAAACGATTGGACGCAATGTGTTTATGAAACGGATTTGATAGGATTTCGTGTCACATTTGGGTTGACGTCAGCAGGCCCAAAATCGGACCCAATACGACTATAGGGCGGATTGTATAAGGATTTCGAGTCACAACTTGGGTGACGTCAGCGGGCACCTTTTGTCACCCGAAATCGCTATGAAGGTTGGTTAAATGTTTTTGAAGTCCGGCGGTGTTTGGTTTATGTTCATCGCGTGATACAAGATCAAAGGTTTAATGTTTTTTTTGTTATATGTTTTAACTATATGCGCGACAGAGTTATATGTTATAAATATGTTTTAACATATATTATAACATATGCGCATTATCATTCAGTGGGCCCATTGACATTTTGTTTGAACAGATTTTAGTTTTTATTTTTAATATAGTTTTGTTATGTTTTTAATATATGTGTTGCATATAAAAGGAAAAGGCCGAAGAGCCTATTTTGTAATGTAATTTCATTTTTGTAATGCACAACAGTGCGAATTTTAAAACATAGCAGGGTTATTTTGTAAGAGACAGAGTGTAAGAAATACACAGACAGTGTATTGTTTTGGTTGATTGGCACTGCATTTTTGAAGCAGTCTATATTTGTATCAGTTTTTTTTTTTAAGTTAATGAAATAGTTTTAGAGTGAAAACTGTGTCTCCTGTGAGTGAAATTTTTAATTTCTCTGTATTTGAAGAGGAGAGTATTACTCTTTCCATTGTTGTTCTAGAATTTTCAATATTCCAACATGGTATCGGAGCTAGTCCAGGCTCTTTGAAGATCAAAGAAGCTGAAGGAAAGGAGTTCTTTGTTGCAGCAGCCTCTCCAACAGTGTGAAGACTCAGCCAAAAAGAATTCAAGGTATTTCTCTATACAATTTTTGTGTAACTATTGCAGAACAGTCAGTTATTTTAAATATACAGTCAAGTGTTTTTTGAATCATAGTTAAGAGTGCAGAATGGCTAGAGCCAGCACTAGCATGGGTATGGGAAATATCCACCTCCCACTATTTAATGGGAAAAATTAAGACTATTGGTCAATAATGATGAGAGCTTTATTTGTCTCCCAAGACTTAAGGTAATTTGTTGAGGATGGCTTTGAAGAGCCAGCAGATGAAGAAGAGTTTGAAGATTTAACTTAGGCAGAGAAAGAGTTGCTGAAGAGCAATAGGAAGAAAGACTCCAAAGCTCTCTTCTTATTGTATCAAGCAGTGCATGAGAGTGTGTTTCCGAGGATAGCAGCAGCCAAGAGATCAAAAGAAGCATGGGAAACTCTCAAGACAGCCTATCAAGGCATGGAAAAAGTGAAGAAAGCAAAACTTCAGTTGCTAAGGAGAGACTTTGAGACTCTCTGTATGAAAGATTCAAGTACTATTGACTCATTCTTCACTCATGTGATTGGAATGGTCACACAAATAAGATCTCATGGAGAGACTCTTGAAGATAAGAGGTTTGTGGAAAAACTCTTGAGGAATCTACCCTCAAGATTCGATGTGATTGTCACCACCATAGAGGAGACTAAGGATCTCTCAAAGTTCACAATGGATGAGCTACATGCATCACTGATGACTCATGAACAGAGATTGGGTAGGAGTGAAAACTCATCTCTGGAACATCCCTTTAAGACCCAGATGTATTTCGGAAGAAGAATAGGGCAAGGTAGAGGAAACTAAAGAGAAAGAGGCAGAAGCCAAAACAGAGGTGGAAGGAACAATCCAGCAAATGCTCAAGGAAGGGGCAACAATCCAAATCAGCATCAAGGCCAAGGCAGCAGCCAGAAAAGTGGTCAGCAAAATGCTCAAGGACAAAGGTATGATAAGTCCAATGTCCAATGTCAATATTGTAAAAAATATGGTCATTATGCTAATGAATGTAGAAAGAAGCAGCATGATATGGGAAATAGAACTAGTGCAAATTTCACTAGAGAAAATATCAACCAAGATAATTTATTTTTAGCTTGTAATATGGCTGAAGAAAAAAGTGAGGATTTATGGTTTTTGGACTCCGGTTGCAGTAACCATATGACAGGAAATATAGCAATGTTTTCTATGTTAGATGAGAGTGTGAAGTCACAAGTCACACTAGGAACTGATAGCAAAGTATCTGTTATGGGAAAAGGAAATGTAAATGTTTTAACAAGGAAAGGTGAAAATAAATCCATAGCAGATGTTTA
Source organism: Pinus albicaulis (assembly GCA_034641835.2). Classification (NCBI taxonomy): domain Eukaryota; kingdom Viridiplantae; phylum Streptophyta; class Pinopsida; order Pinales; family Pinaceae; genus Pinus; species Pinus albicaulis. The sequence continues at coordinate 528,893,332 of CM076570.1, read as the reverse complement.
TTATGTTCTAGGAATGAAGTGTAACCTCTTAAGTATTGGACAGCTTGTTCAAAAGGGGTATAATGTATTTTTTGAAGATGATGTTTGTACCATCATGGACAAACCACCCAAAAAACAATGTATTGCTGAAGTGAAGATGAAAAGAAACAGGATGTTCCCTCTTAGAATGAGAGCAGATTTGAAGAATGGTGAAGAGAAAGCAGCAGTAGCACAAGAGGCTATCCAAAGCGAACCAAAAAATGAAAATTGGTTGTGGCACTTGAGATTTGGACATCTCAACTTTGGAGGTCTTAACTTGTTGAATAGAAAAGGAATGGTAATAGGTTTACCATTGATAGAGAAGCTCGACAGCCTTTGTGAAGGTTGTATCTTGGGGAAACAACACAGAGAAAGTTTTCCTTTCGAAAAAAGCATAAGGGCAAAGGCACCCTTAGAGATTTTTCACTCAGATTTGTGTGGACTGATGCAAACTCCATCGCTTGCTATTAGCCACTACATGTTAACATTCATAGATGATTTTACAAGAAAAACTTGGGTTTACTTTTTGAAAAACAAAAGTGAAGTGTTTAAAAGATTTTGCAATTTCAAAGCACTTGTGGAAAACCAAAGTGGGCTGCACATCAAATTCTTAAGGACTGATAGAGGAGGTGAGTATATCTCTAAAAAATTTCTACGTTTTTGTAGAGAAAATGGTATTCATAAGCAATTTACAACTAGATATACTCCGCAGCAAAATGGAGTAGCCAAAAGGAAGAATAAAACCATAATGGACATGGTGAGGAGTATTTTAAAGGCAAAGAATTTGCCTAATGATTATTGGGCTGAAGTTGTACATTGTGCAGTGTACATTTTGAATAGGTGCCCTACAAAAGCAGTTATGAACAAAGTGTTGAAAGAGGAATGGAGTGGCACAAAGCAAGGTGTCACACACATGAAGGTTTTTGGATGTGTGGCTTATGCACACATTCTGGATCAGCTAAGGAAGAAGTTGGACAGCAAGGGGGAGAAATGTATTTTCATTGGATACAGTGAGGAATCCAAGGCTTACAGGTTATGCAACCCATCCACCAAGAAGTTTATTGTGAGCAGAGATATTCAATTTATTGAGGAGGAAGCTTGGGATGGAAGCATAGAGAAAATAGTGAATGTTAAACGATGTTTATCTCCCGATGAAAATGATGATGAGTTGGCTGAAATACATCCCCAAACAGCAGCACCAACACAAGAGCAGGAAGGCACACCCTTGATGAGAAATGAAGGTGCTTCTCCAAGCACACCACAAGGAGGAAATTCAAGTGCTTCTTCATGCATTTGTACACCTAATGAAAGAGGTAAGAAGTTCAGAAATTTGAATGACATTTATGCACAAGAGGCAGCAAATGAAGGTATCAATTCTTTGTTTTCTTTATATTGTCATGTTGAAGACCCTATCCACTTTGAAGAAGCTATTAAGGATAAAAAATGGATAGAAGCTATGGATGAGGAGATTAATGCCATAGAAATAAACAAGACATGGGATTTGGAGTTAAATGGGTCTACAAGACCAAGAGTAATGTTGAAGGAAAAATAGAGAAACACAAGGCCAAACTTGTTGTCAAAGGTTATAAGCAGAAGCATGGGATAGATTATGAGGAAAATTTCGCACCGGTTGCTGGAATGGAAACCGTGAGAGCAGTGCTGTCCATAGCAGCACAAAACAAGTGGAAATTTTACCAAATGGACGTGAAGTCAGCATTCCTAAATGGAGTGTTAATGGAAGAGGTTTACATTGAACAACCTCTCGGCTATGAAAAGAAAGGCCAAGAGCACAAAGTGTGCAAGTTGAAAAAAGCTCTTTATGGACTGAAGCAAGCGCCAAGAGCGTGGTACAGTAGGATAGATTCCTATCTACTGAAAAATGGATTTGAAAAGTGTGAGGGAGAACCCATTCTCTACATCAAAGAAAAATATGGTAAAATGTTGATTGTAGTTTTATATGTTGATGATGTTATTTTCACAGGTAATGATGATTACCTTATTGAGAATTTTGAAACAGTCATGAACGAAGAATTTGAAATCACTAACATGGGTTTATTGAAATACTTCTTAGGAATAGAAGTAGAACAGGATGAAAATGGGATTTTTATCTCACGGGAAAAATATATTAATGAAGTGGTTAAAAGATTTAATATGCAGGAGAGCAAAGCAGCAATCACTCCCACAGTGATGGGATTAAAACTCAGCAGAGAGGACAGCAGCAAGGATTTTGATCCTAGCTTGTACAAGAGCATAGTTAGCAGCCTCATGTATTTGACTGCAACTAGGCCCGATATAATGCATGTTATCAGTTTGATTTCCAGATTTATGGAGAAGCCAAAGGATGCACATTGGCAGGCAGCGAAGAGAATTCTGAGGTATGTTAAAGGTATCAAAAATTATGGCATTTTATATACTGCTTCAGAAAATTCAGATTTAATTGGATACACTGACAGTGATTGGGCTGGAAGTGTAGATGATCGGAAGAGCACTTCCGGTTATGTTTTTCACATGGGTTCAGGAGCCATTTCATGGTCTTCTAAAAAGCAGCCCATTGTAGCATTGTCTATAGCAGAGGCAGAATATGTGGTAGCTACAGCAGCAGTGTGTCAAGCAATATGGATGAGGAGGATGTTGAGAAGTTTAGGCCAAGAGCAGACAAAAGGAACAACGATTTATTGTGACAATAGCTCAGCTATTGCATTATCGAAGAATTTTGTGTTTCATAAGAGAACGAAACACATTGACACAAAGTTTCATTACATTAGAGAATTAGTAAACAATGGAGAAATTGTTTTGGAACACTACAGAATTCAGGAGCAGTTTGCAGACATTCTGACCAAGCCATTGGGACAAAAAAGTTTTGAGTTTTTGAGAAAATGCCTGGGTATCACTGATAACCCAGCAGTTGAAAGTAAGGGGGAGTGTTGTAATGTTACTTTCAATACTGGTTATGCAGAGCCACTTTCTATTTTAATCTTCAGGTTATTTGTACTCATGCCGCCTTCTAAAATGGTGAAAATCGCTTTTTTAAAAACGCCCCTTACAGTCCTTTCGCAAGTATTATGGACAGGTCTCTATACATTAAAAAAAAACAGAGCGTTTAAAATGAAATAGGGTATTTTTGTTTAAACACAGGAGCGTTTAATTTCAGAGCACGGGATAGTTTGTTTGAGGACCGGTGGTCCCCACGGCCACGACAACAGACAGCTCCCACAGCAATGGTCCCGCAGCCATCCAGTTAGCTTACACACAGCAGCTTTTAATTGGCACGACATTTTGTTTTCCCGCTCACCAGGCAGAGGACCAGATGCGATGTGTTTATGAAGCGGATTTGATAGGATTTCGGGTCACATTTGCGCTGACATCAGCAGGCCCAAAATCGGACCCGATACAACTATAGGGCGAATTGTATAAGGATTTCAGGTCACAACTTGGGTGACGTCAGCGGGCACCTTTTGTCACCCGAAATCGCTATGAAGGTTGGTTAAATCTTTTTGAAGTCCAACAGTGTTTGGTTTATGTTCATCGCGCGATACAAGATCAAAGGTTTAATGTTTTTTTTTTGTTATATGTTTTAACTATATGAGCGACGGAGTTATATGTTATAAATATGTCTTAACATATATTATAACATATGCGCATTATCATTCGGTGGGCCTGTTGACATTTTGTTTGAACAGATTTTAGTTTTTATTTTTAATATAGTTTTGTTATGTTTCTAATATATGCGTTGCATATAAAAAGGAAAAGGCCTAAGAGCCTGTTTTGTAATGTAAGTTCATTTTTGTAATGCACAGCAGTGCGAATTGTAAAACACAGTAGTGTTATTTTGTTAGAGACAGAGTGGAAGAAATACACAGACAATGTATTGTTTTGGTTGATTGGCACTGCGTTTTTGAAGCAGTCCAGATTTGTATCATTTTTTTTTAAAGTTAATGAAATAGTTTGAGAGTGAAAACTCTGTCTCCTATGAGTGAAATTTTTAATTTCTCTGTGTTTGAAGAGGAGAGTATTACTCTCTCCATTGTTGTTCTGAAACTTTCAATATTCCAACAATTCCTTCTGGAATTCTTGAGGTATGCTCTCCTTTTCCATCAAAATTTTAATGCAATTTTAAAGTTTCAAAATCCGCAGTTCAGATGGGCCTAGAGGGACGATCAGTGAGTCTTATCATTATGTTTTTAATTCAATCCATGTAAAAACCCACAAAATGCCGATGTTAGATGGACCTAGAGATAAGATTGGTTATAGGTTAGCCGCCTCCTTCTTAGTGTTTGCTTAAATATGGCCAGTAACCTGAATGATGCGTTTTTCTGTTTTCTAGATTTTTAGGCGGTTTACCCAGAGTAATGCATCTCCCTTCCATCGCTGCCGTTCGGAGATATCAGCAAGCCTGGTCCGTAATGCAGATGACTTCTTCCAATCATGGGTACAGCACTTTGCAGTCAGGATGACATCATGAAAATTGGCAATCAAATACCCTTTTTTGTTTTACAAAAGATCCTTCAATGGGAGGCAAGTACGTATCAATGGGATCCAGATAAAGATACAAACAACCTGATCCATCAAGGGTAGACAAACACAGATCAAAGCCTCGACTATATTCTGAAATAGGCCTGGCCCAAATTGGCACCTATTCAAAATATGTGTGACAGTGAGGATTCACATGTAACACTTGGAGTCTCATGGAAGGGGGATTCGCATATTTTGGAATTTGTATGTCAAAATATTATCAGCTCTTCACATGTTAAATACCCTTCTAAATCAAGGAGAAACAACAAACGCGTCAGCAGGATCACACTCCCACAAGCGACAAAAATCAGAGATAAAGGGGTGAAATTCGCTCCAAACAGAGGGCCGCTCAATGAAATTCGTTTCGAAGGCAGAAACTACACGCTTTACTTAGCTGTAATGGAAATGGACGGCCAAACAGATGCTGTCTTGAAAAATTTGCAGCTAATTGAGATTTTTAAACAGGATAAGGATTCAAAGCCCCTCATGTCATATGCGGACTTGATAGAACGGTTGATCGACAATGCCAACGATGTTCAAGTGCTGAGAAATGGTGGTATAATAAATAGTCACTTGCGAACTGACAATGATGTTGCTGATGGCTAGAACCGAATGGGCCAGCAACTAGCCAAGAACATTAAATATGAGCCAATCGACATCGCTATTTATGGCGTTAGAAGCTTCTCCACAAGCAAACGTAGAACCATGTTTGCCGAAATTTATGGAAGGTATTTAACCAAAGTCATGGTCGGGAATATGTTTGTGTGCAGCATGCATCTTATTAGGATGCATATTATTAGGTTTAACGCTAATTCAGATTTATCTCACATGGGAGCAACTGAGCCTTCAACGACAAAGTATGCACAAATCATAATCGTGTAATACTTGCAAACTCTATCCGGTTATAGTCCATGTCATATACCAAGTCAGATGTTCTTATGTCCTCTTGTAGTCATTCCAACTAAGTGTTATTAGGATTTGGATACATTGGTTTAGTTTATATCAATGTAGTTTTATTTTCTGTTTCATCTTCAATACAGTTTTATATTCTGTGACATCTCCGATTTTGGAGTTAAGTAGTTAAATTATGTTTTATCTTCAATATAGTTTTATATTCTGTTTCAACTTCTATTCCAGAATTAAGGTGTTAGATTCTGTTTAATTTTCATTTTAGTTTTAAATTCGGTTTCATTTTCTATTTAGGAATTTGTTTGGAAAAAATAGATTAAAAAAGAAAATTGTTGTAATTATACCAGCCTAGATCCATCCTAACTCCGGATCTATCAAGGGCCTAGAGGGATCCATCCTAATTCCGGATCTATCAAGCGCCTAAAGGGATCAAATCTCTCGAGGTGCAAACCTTTCCTCAAGTTTTGCACTCAAAAAATAGGTTTTCACCTCGAGAGATTTGATCCCTCTCAGCGCTTGATAGATCCTTAGTTAAGATGGATCTAATCTCTTTATTTTTACATATTTACATATTTATGAATTCACATCTACCCTGGGTTGTAGAGAATCGAGATAATAGATAGCTATATTATATATAATATAAGGAATCGAGTTATATATGATAAGATTCAAGTTAATGTTTTGGCAGACATTGGTGAAAGTTCTTTTTATTATTTTTTTGGAACGTGACATACTTACACATCCGCGCAATAAACTAATTAAAAAAATTAAAATCGAATTTTATTGTGTATATATATATATATATATATGTTCATAATATGTATGTGTTTATTCTGGAATAAAGCTTTCAAAATTGTAATTTAATTTTCAATAATTAATAGTTGGATGCTAGAATTCGATGGAATCTTCATGGTAAAGTTGGGGTGATTGTCCATGACTAAGAATCTTGTTACATGTCTTATATATATATATATATATATATGTTTAGTTCATATATAAATTATATATATATATAATTAATATATGAACTAAACATATATATATATATAATAACAATATAATTTGAAATAAAGTTATAATTTAATTAATTTCTATGATTTTTAAAATCTTGGCAATGTGATATATATTATGGGAAAGTGTCTTGATGCCTATCAACGGTTACCAACCATTTAATTTATATTGACTCCGTTTCTAATCACATTCATTTACGGTTTTTGTAGAATGTTTCTTCTCGTTCTTTGTAGAGTTTATTTCATGTTAATCAATGCGAATATGTGATGTAATTCACCCACTACTTATTTAAGTAACACCCCCAGCCATCCCACTGGCGTGATGCCACTCAGTGATATTGATACCATCATAACATAACTAAATACAGAGAATAATGTGCAAAAGAAGTCATAAAACGTAAACAAAGTATACTCAATAATTTATGATAAAACTATTGACTAGCTACATACCTTGGATGTTCCACCCAAATTATAGAATTTTGTTGCTCCAGCTCTCTCAGGAGCAGGTCACCCCCGAGTTGGAGCCATGTCTACATAATGGCAATGGCTACCCAAGCTGAGTACACGTCCAATATTGAATTTGATTAGGGCATGTTACCCACCAAAGTAGGTAACCCCTAAGAGAAGCCTTTCTCCTATTCATCTCTTCCAACCGACAACCAACAACCCTTAAGAGCCACTTTGTAGCCGATATGAAATGCCATTTATATCTTTTCCATCTGCATCAATCATATGTTTCGTTGCCCATTTGTCAAGAACAGATGTTGGAAGGTGAGCTTTTGATCAAAAGGTGCTTTATTCATTATGAAATTAGGTACTTATGCTTGTTTGTATTTGGCATTTTGACATGGATTATGGGATAACTTGGAAGAAAGAAGGTTCTTGGCCATACTCTTATTCCCTCACCTTAAATGGGGGGTTAACTTAAATCTTAGTCTATTGGGACCTCCTCTAATGGCCTATGGCTTTAGGAAGGGGCACTACTTTGGAAGCCATAATTGAGATAACATAACCCCATCTATCCCTATTCCGTACTTACCACTTTCCATCCTACATTATGAGCCCCTATTTCACCTCCATTCTTTGGGTGAACTAACCATTGATTCATTGAGATTTGGCTCTCACACATCTTTATACCTTGGGTGGGACCTAGAAATGCACCTTGGGAGGTTGATGCAACTAAAAGAAAACAAAAAGCATATGTTGGCCACAAGAAAAATAAAAGAAAAATAAAAATGAAAAAGATGGTTGGGACTTGCAAATTAGCATGTGGACAAAAGCTAAGTATAAGTTCTACCTCTATTATATGGCCATCACCCAGTTCCTGGGCTAATACAGCCCTATCTCATAGAAGACAAGGAAACCTTGCATGTCCCAACCCCTTATGGGCAATGAACTGCACCATCCTAAAGCGGGTAATAATTGTTATACATCATATAAAGCAAGCTCTTATTCATGGAACTACAAGTAGTAATACAAGGAAAATTCAAGGAAAAGTAAAAGGCAATATAGAGGGGTGGAAAAACCAAGGCCGAGGTAACTCATGCATCCACGATTGCTCCTTCCTCACATCCAGACACCATGGATGAGGTATTCCATCTTAGTTGGTCCTTTTGACCATGGCAGTTGGCCATCAAATTCTTTCCCCCTCTGTTCCATCACTATTCTCATGGCACATATCCATTGAAGGGTGGATTGAGGACATGTCACTTCCCTTTTGGGGTTGGGAACACCTAATAGGGTCATCTATTAACCATTCCTTCTGAGGGAGGTAACATCATTACATGACTAATGCACCAATTTTGGAAGAGAAGCCATGTCATATGAATCATTATTATGCCCATTTCTTTCAAGCTTGGTTCACTTAGATGCAATAATGATTAATGTACCTGATGATGAAAGTTGCAACTCTAGATATTGTGTGTAATTGGCAGGTGGTTCCATCTATAGGTCTGGGAAACTTAACTGGGGTTCAGGTCCTTTGGAGGGACATATTGACACCCACAGGTGATTCGTTGAGAACCATGAGACTCTAGACCATTATAGAGCATCATTCATAGCCATGGGAACCTTCAACACCCACGAATTTTTCACTTTACCCTATATTATTCATGGGATGATGCACCTGTAATAGTTTACTCGCAGTCGGCTTAACATTATATACATGTTGTAGCAGTTGATATAGGGCCCAGATGAGGTTTGTCTCGTGCCTTGAGACATGGGAGGGCTAGCAACATCTTCAGTGCCCTCAATGTTGGAGCAGTGACAAAGATTACACCACTTGGATACCCATGGGACCCAGTTTTGTGCCCCAAACCCACATTTGGGCGCCATATGATGATTTGCACCAACATACAGGGGCCAACCCATAGATATTAATTTTAGAGGCCTTCTCCACCTGTTATGGCACCAAAAGGCCTCAACATCAACCCTAAGGAAGCCCACACAAGCATGATGTCAACTTTTTGGCTAGCATTTGTGGAGATAAAGTTAAATTTGTGAAAGCCACTAGGTCATCTTGTGACCTGGGCACTTACGTGCACATTATTTTATTGTTAGAGGGGCTTGTTGGCTAAAATAGGACATGATAGACTACATATATATTAGAGAGACCTCATTTTATCTCTCATAATCATCATACTTAGAATTTCGACCTCATAGAGGAAACTCACACTTGCTCTTTTGTGGATTATATTGGATTTTGGATGCATTTTGATGTTTGGAACTGATTTTTGGATATTCTTTGGAGATATTATTTGGATTAATGGATGGATTTATTGCACATTGTCTTTTAAATACTCTTAAATATTGAAGGCCTATTCTCTATGTCTAATGTATGGAATAATTGATTCTAGTTAAAGCTAAATCATGCCATAATTTTATTGAAGATTAATTGAATGTTAGCTATATGAAAATTGCAAGCATTACTCATACATGACATGTTGAAAATTTCCTAGTGGTGAACTCCTAGTAGCTCTCCCATAAAACTCCATTATTTCATTAAGTGGGTAAATGCTTGAAATTTGTTGCTAGGGCATCAAATTTCATCCTCCTTAGGAACAAGATTAACTAATCTAACATATCCTTGACTCCATATGCCCAAAGGAGAAGGTACTAATCCAAATTTTTGGTGATCATTCTCACTTTTTCTCCATATTTTCCCTCTCTTAAATTCAGTCCTTTCAAGGCTAGAAAAGGAATCTAGGGCATGGTGCGAATTTCTAGGGATTAAGGATTTTGGTGGTCGGAGAGCCTAGACATCAAGTAGATATGATTTTCCACAAAAACTTCAAATTTGGTGGTCATCTATTTCAATTACATGCATAAATTCTCTTGCCCTAGGTGTTTGCCCTAAGAGGGAAACCCTAGTTTTTCTTCCCTCAAATTAAGGAATTTCTTGAAGGTTTCATGAGACATGGCTTAGGTAATATATATTGTAAGAAACCTTTTCTCCTTGCCTTGACCTTGAGTTACTCCAACACTTGTCAAATTAGTAAAACCCTAGGTCTTGTGACTCCATTTATAGGAATCTTCATTGAAAGCAAATTGCTTCCTTGTGAAGCCTTGTACCAAAATTGTGTCTTTCTATAAGACCTCCCAACAAGATCATTTAACACTTGAGAACATTAGAATACCTATATCAAGTGATCTATTTCCTACCAAGACTCCTCCCATCGGTGAAAGTACTTAAAAAGCACGGGGTTTTGGCCATAGTTTTAAAACTCCGACTCGGATTCGGAATCGACCAAGGGTCGACTCCCACTTGGTATTGACTCAACCTAGTTGATTTCAATGACTTGGTTGTTGTAAAAAATATATTAAATATTTACTTTTTTTATGAAAAAGCATATTTTTAAAGATTTTCATTCATGTTTCCAAACTCAAAGCATTAGAATATAGAGAGAAGACAACATTTGATCAAAGTATGCTCATGAATATATCTATTATATCAAAATGGCACCCAGTGCACTGTCCAATACATGTAATATATAGAGATCAGAACAAAAACACATAACCAATGAAGCTCTAAATGGCCTCTACAACAAAACATCACTAGTCACTACTGTTAAACAAGGCAAGATCATTTGGCTCAGTCTCTGAATTAGAGTCAGACGGGGAAACCCATGGCTCCTCCTCACTATTGCTACAAAGACCAACTCCAACTCTTCACAAACTCCTCACAAATGCTCACACAAATGCAATAAGATAGCTGTCACTTTTATAGGCCGGGTCACTTTTATAGGCTTAGGAGAGGGGTAGAGGCATTAAGAAAAAAAACCAAAAAAAAAAATTGAGTTTGAAGTTCGACTTGCCGCCTTTTTTCCCTTGTTAAATTTAGATAACCATGGTATTCTATGCTTGATGCACTTTTACTTCAATCTTTCTAGGCCCAATACAAAATAACAATCACATAAACTTGAAAGTAAAATGATGATAGAACACAATAATAGATCAATAGAAGACAAGCCAAATATAGATCAGATTTACAATTCCTTTTTCCAGCAAAGATATGAGATATTGTGGCGTTATGGCAGTCCGTAGGATGCTTCAACTAGTAAAGTCTTTCTCGGTCAGCCAACGCTTTCATGTGTCACACCCATAGCCCTCAAAGACAGCTCATCACAAGTCAACACAAGTCAAACCAGGGATAGCATAGAAAATTCAATGCAGGCAGCTTCAAAAAAGTCAACGCAGCAAACTAGGGCTTTGGTCAAACAACCAAGGGTTGACCATGGTCAACACTGGTCAACGTTGTAGCAAAAAGCCCTAAACAGATCAACACAGAAAAAAGAATGCCCTAAACAGATCAACACAAAAAATAGCAGCTTCGCTCCACACGTGTGAGGGAAAAAGGCCTCCAGAGGCTATTGAACCAATCAGATCACAATGAGAGAATGTGATGGGATGATGAGAAAATGACCTCCATGTCTCTCCAATTTATATTCATCAATGAGGGTGTGTGACACATCTCTTGGGCATGTGGGATAAATCTGGTTGACCTTGCACATGTGGAAAATAAATTCAAAGTCAATTTTCTACTCGTCTGATCAAGACGATCTTTAGATCAATATTGCACCTCTCTGAAAGAATAATCCAACAAAAATATTACCATCATCATATGAGAAATGCAACATGGAGTTTGGACCTAGTTTCCCAAAATTAAAACTCCCTCTCAATTAGGGAGAACTCCATCAGTCCACAAGTGCCATCCATCATGTACCAAACCAAACATCGTGCGTCATCCCGCCATAACTTTCTTTGCTGGCTCTTTATTTCAAAACAAAAGGTGAGTCACAAAGACATCACACACAGCTGACCCAAAGTTAGCTTAGAGGTAAAAACCTCTCTTGGACTCAAAAGAGTCTCATACTAACCCGAAGTTAGTTTACTGACCCAAAGTCATTTTAGAGGATAAAACCTCATCATACTTGATCCTAGATCAAAGTTTTGGACACGTGCCATCCTAGACATAGAGAGTATGACAATCTCTGATGTGTCCATCAGACTTGCTATGGTCTCTATCCACATTTCCCACCTCATTGGCAAAATGAGAGGTACTTCCTATGAGTCTGAAACTCCATGGGTAGGATGCGTGCAAGGCACGAATCAGAGAGAGGTGAACTAACTTAATATCATAACGGTGGGGCAGAAGCACCACAAGGTTAGGCAAGCCTAGCCCCGTGAGTGCTTATAGCTCCAAGAAGCTATCCCCAAGCCCCCTGGAGCTCCCGAGCTCATAGTCCAACTCAAGTATAACCCTCATAATTGGGTCTTTCCATGACTCCAAGCTTCTCACAGAAGGTTAGGAACTTGACCTTCCCTAGGGGCTTCGTGAGAATATTCGTGACCTTCTCATCAGTTCCTATATGATCGAGCCTTACGGTGCCTTGTTGTACCATATCTTGGATAAAGTGGTACCTGATATCAATATGCTTGGATCGATCGTGGAACACGAGATTCTCAGAAAGACGAATCCCACTCTAGTTATCACAAAGGATAATAGTGGTATCTAGCACATGCCCGAACAACTCACTAAAGAGCTTTTGCAACCAAAAAACTTCACAATAGGCCATACTCCCTGCAATGTATTCGGCCTCAGCGGTGCTCAAAGCCACCAACTTCTGCTTCCTGCTCATCCAAGATATTGAAGCATAACCCAAGGTGAAGTAGCATCCAAATGTGCTCTTGTGATCCATCACACTACCAACGCAATCGACATCAGTATATCCATGGAGTCTCAAACTCCCAACAGTGTATCTCAGCCCATGGTTGATTGTGCCCCCGAAGATATCTCAACATATTCTTGGCACCAATTCTGAGAATGGGATGAGGTTCAACCATATGTTGACTCAAAGTGTTTACTGCAAAACATACGTCCAGACAGGAGTTCACTAAGAACATTAGGGCCCCTACGAGTTGTCGATATTCGGTAGGATTTGCTAGCACGGGCCCAGCAGCATTTCCACTCAACTTCTTAAAGTTGAGTTCCATCGGTGTCGACACAGACTTACATATCAAATCTCTCCAGCTAATTCATGACATATTTTCCTTCAGAAAGAAAAATCTTGCCTAGCCTCTGCCAGACCTCCAAGCCTAGGAAGAAGTGCATCAGTCCCAGGTATTTCATTTCAAACTCGGAAGCTAGCTCCCTTTTGCACTGATGAATGATAGGGTCAGCACCTTTCAGGAAGAGATCATCCATATAGAGAACCAAAATGAGATGCCTTTCTCTATGAACCTTAAAATAAAGGTTTGGATCAACATTACTTCGAGTGAAGCCCAAATTCATCAAGTAGCTATCTATCCTCTCATACCAAGCCCTGGGGGCTTGCCTCAACCCATAAAGGGCTTTCTTCAACCTGCATACATGGGTGTCTCTATCTTGGACTTTGAACCCGAGAGGTTGCTCCACATACACCTCTTACTTTATAGATCCATGCAGAAAAGAAATCTTCACATCCATCTGATGTAGACTCCATCCTTGCATAGCAGCAAGGGAAATAATATATCGATGGTATAGCGGGCCACAGGTGCAAATATATCATCACAATCTATGCTTTCTTTTTAAGAGAAGCCTCGGGCAACAAATCTTGTCTTGTACTTTTCAACACTTCCATTAGATCCATGCTTGCTCTTATAGAGCCATTTTGAGGTGACAACAGATTTGACCTTCGGTCTTGCAACCACTTCCCAGAAATCATTCTTCATAATGGACTCATATCCTTCATGCATAACATCCTTCCAAATTTGATTCTTTATGGCTTCTTCAAATTTTCTAGGCTCAGATTGTACTATTGTACTCATGGCTGCTAGATACCCTTGGTATCTCTTAGGCTTCTTGCTTTCACGGAATGTCCCCCTTGGGGAAATATGTCTCTCAACATCTTCGAGAGTATCCCTAAGCCATGAGGTTCTTCTCTTATTTGAAGGACGTCGATCAATGGGATCCATAGGCCCTTCAACATTGAGCATCAAGTCATCCTTTGGCTCTTCCAACTTCCCTGCTACTTCATCTTCTTTGTCTTCCTTGGAGCTAGGAAGATTTCTTACTTTCTTGATGGCAGCACCTTCATCGAAGGTGACATCGTGGCATATCTCCACTTCTCTTTGACCAGGCACATAGATTCTATATGCCTTCAAAGTTTCCCTATAGCCCACAAACATTCCCTTATTTTCAGAAGCATCCAGCTTGCTTCTCTCTTCTTTCGGCACATGAAAGTAAACAAGGCACCCAAAAAATCTAAAATGAGAAACATCAGGTTTCTTACCAGAGAAGACTTCTTTGAGAGTTTTGGAGTCCAGAGCGGAATGCCGATATCTGTTTTGAACATACACAGCAGTGTTCACAGCTTCTCCCCATAGAAACTTTGGAAGACCTTGGTCACATAGCATGGCACGGGTAGCTTCCACAATGGTCCTGTTCTTTCTTTTAGAAACACCATTTTTCTCAGGAGTGTACACAGTTGTGGTCTCCTTCTTAATGCCAACTTCTCTGCAAAAGTTATTAAACTCATTTGACTCATACTTGGTCCCATTGTCGGTCCTCAAAACTTTGATTTTCTTCTCGGTTTGATTTTCCACCAAGGCTTTGAAGGTACAAAAACATTTGAATGCTTCATCCTTCTTCTTCAAAAAATATATCCAGGTTTTGCAGGAGAAGTCATCTGTAAAATTCATGTAATAGGAACATCCTCCCACGGATGTCACAGGCAACATACTAGATAAGTCAAAATGTATCAACTGCAAGATATCAATTGTCTTTGTGACACTTGAGGGGAATGGTCCTCTTGTATTCTTGCCTTCGGAACAACCCTAACATATACCTTCATGATCATCTCTCAATTTGGACATCCCTTTCACCACCTTCCTTGCTTCGGGAAGGGCTTTGTAATGAAGGTGTGTAAACCTCTGGTGCCATAACTCTGTTTGAATAGTTGTATCACATGTCATAGCCCCCAATGGACTTCCTCCAACTTGGTAGAGTGTATCTACTCTAAAACCAATAGAAAGAGATTCCTTAAAGTTCTTCTTCCAGATAAGTACCTTTCCATCAACGAATGCCACCTTGAACCCTTTGTCTTCCATTGCCGAAATGGACACAAGGTTCTTCTTCAAATTATGTACATACAACACATCTTGTAATTGAATGACTTGACCTTGAGATAAATGGAGGGTCACAGTCCATGTCCCTTTCACGGGATAGGCGGCATTATCTCCAAGGATAATTTCCAGATTAGTATCCTTCTCAACCAAATCAGAAAGGGATTCTTTATAACTAGTGAGGTGTCTTGAAGCACCACTATCAATTAACCAGACATCCAGGGTGTTGGGTGGAGATGCAGCAGAGAGGGCATATACAAGAATAAAATCATTTCTCTTATTATCAACAACATTAGACTCATCATACCTCGAATTCCTTGACCTCTTGAAAGGTTTCCCATTTCCATTACGATCAGAGGGAGCCTTCCTTTTTCCTTGGAACCCATTGTTCCTGCCATTCCTTCTCGATTTGTTGTTGTCATCATCCTTGGGAGAGTCCCTTCTATTAGGGCACTCTCTTGCATAGTGACCAGTATTGTTACAAGTGTAACATCTTCCCTTCCTTCCTTTGGGCCTCGCTCTACCATGGTTTTGATTTCTCAGGCCACCATGGTTCTTCTTCTTTGCATGAGCAATGAAGGCAGTAGGGTCACTTCCATTACCATTAGAGGCATACTCCATCATTCTTGTTTCCTCTTGAGTGCATCTCATCAATATTTCATCAAAATCAGGAATCACGTTATTATTGAGAATAGTGGTATTGAATGCATACCAATAATGGGGGAGACCTCCAAGTGCAATAAGAACCATCTCTCGATCAGATATTGCTTCCCCAATAGCTAGGAGGTTATTCCTGATTTCAGTGAGCCTCATAAAATAGGATTGAATAGATTCATCCTTACCCTTCTTGATATTCTTCAATTGATTCTTGAAGAAGAGGATTTGATTAGAATTGCTAGCCCTGAACATGCTCACCAACTTATCATACATCTCCTTAGATTTCTTCAACTCAAAAATGTAAGCAACCAAGTGCTTATGTATAGAATCCCGGATAATCATCTTTTCTTTGATTTCCCATTTTCTATACTTTATCTTCGTGGCAACAACTACATTTGATGGAGGCTCTTGAATATTCCCCTATACATAGTCCATGACATCTTGATCTTCTAGCACCAAATCCAAGGGCATCTTCCATGCATGATAATCAGACTTATCAGTCAATTTATCATCAACCTTGAAACCCTTGTAGATTGAGGGGGCCATTTTCCCTTGGTGAGATTTCTTCCTTTAGAGATAGCTTCTAACACCAGCTTGGACTCTTGGACTTTGTCTTCACCTCAACTCTGATACCATGTTAAATTTAGATAACCATGGTGTTCTATGCTTGATGCACTTTTACTTCAATCTTTCTTAGGCCCAATACAAAATAGCAATGACATAAACTTGAAATTAAATTGCTAATAGAACACAATAATAGATCAATATAAGACAAGACGAATATAGATCAGATTTACAATTCCTTTTTGTCCAGCAAAGATATGAGATATTGTGGCATTACGACGGTCAGCAGGATGCTTCAACCAACAAAGTCTTTCTCGGTCAGCCAACACTTTCATGTGTCACACCCACAACCCTCAAAGATAGCTCATCACAAGTCAAAGAAAGTCAAACCAGGGACAATGCAGAAAATTCAATGCAGGCAGCTTCAGAAATGTCAACGTAGCGAACTAGGGCTTCGGTGAAACAACCCAAAATTCCTCGATTTTAGTGCCCAACTGTATGACCTCCTAAAATCAAAATTTCTACAGAAGATTGAGGTAAAACGACCAAGGGTTGACCATGGTCAATGCTGCAGCAAAAAATCCCTAAAAATATTAGCTCAAAAAATAGAAAGCCTAAACAGATCATCGCAAAAAACAGAAAGCCATAAATAGATCAACACAAAAAAAAATAGCTTCGCTCCACACATGTGACGGAAAAAGGCCTCCAAAGGCTATCAAACCAATCAGATCACAATGAGAGAATTTCTGATGAGATGATGAGAAAATGACCTCCAAGTCTCTCCAATTTATATTCATCAATGAGGGTGTGTGACACATCTCTTAAGCATGTGGGATAAATTTGGTTGACCTTGCACATGTGGAAAACAAATTCAAAATCAATGTTCTACTCATCCAATCAAGATGATCTTTAGATCAATATTTCACCTCTCTGAAAGAGGAATCCAAAAAAAATATGACCATCATCATATGAGCTGTGTAACATGGATTTTGGACCTAGTTGCCAAAAATTAAGAGTTACCAAACCGACCGAATCAGTGTCCGGCTCGATCGGTTCAGTAACGGACCGACCGCCAAACCGATTTTTCTACCTAGCCGACCCAGTCAGGGGTATGGCTTGGTCTACTAGGTCAAATCCGATTCAAACCGACCTATTTTTAAAACACTGGTTTTGGCTATGGTGACAGTGGGCTATTACCCCATGGTTGCTTATAAGTCTAGTTTATACCTTGTAGGTTTCCCTCTCCAAGGCTTGCTAGATCTTGCGGCAACATTTTTGGTGCCATTGTTGGGGAGGGAAGCAAGTCGATATTCCCCTAGATTGAAGCTCCTAGGCTTCCCTTCACTTGAAGAGGTGGTTTCTCTAATGAAAAGATAGATCCTCTTTTGGCGATTCCTAAATTTCTTGGTTTTGAATATCTTTATAACAATCTTGAAGAAACCATAGCTCGAAGGGCTAGAGATGTTGCTAGAAGGGGTGAGCATACTCTATCTCCTATTAGGCAAACTATATTTCCTTATACGATTCCTAATCCTACTGCTAACCCTAATTCCAATCGAAACATCCCAATGGTTAAGGGGTGGGATCTTGCATCCTTCAAACCTTTTGAACTTTGCTAGCTTTCCTGGAGCCCCCCATCAATTACCCAATAAACACCATGAATGGTTGTCCAAATTTGATGGCAGTGTTGTTGTGACTGCTAAGAAACATGTTAGTAATTTATTGTGGGCCATATGCTCGAGAAATGTTGAAGATTTCTTGTGGGCCATATGCTCTAAAAATGTTGAAGAGGAGGACATTGTCATGATGCTATTTGCATTGGCATTTGTAGGGATGCTAGGGATTGGTATGTTAGTTTACCTCAAGGAAGAATTGCTAATTTTGACCAATTTGAAGAAGCTTTCAATAAGAGGTGGGCCTCTCACTTAGATGGTGGTATGGCCCTTGATAAATTCATGAATATGGCAAAAATTGATAAAGAGAGTGCCAAGGAATACATCTAAACATTTGATAACTTCTTTATGGAGATTCCTAATAGACTCAAACGTAATGATTTAATTATTCTAGAGAGGTTTATGAAGTCATCTCGTGGGAATTTAACGTATGCTTTTAGGGATAAAAAGCCTAAAACCTTTGTTGAGGCTAAAGAAACACTTATTGAGGTTTAACAAAACATAAATGATACACACATTCAAATGCTTAACTATCCTAGGGCCAAGATTGAAACCAAACCAAAGTCAAAGCCAACATCTCAACTTGAGTAAGTGGTTTTTTCCTTGGCCAAATAGGCTGGCAAGTTGTTTAAAGATGTCAATATTGGTCAAAAATCCATCATGAATAGGTTGACTAATTGTGAAAGATTCAAAGGGTAAAAATCAAATTATCCTCCTAAGAATCAACTCAACAAGGATAAGTCCTCAAATAAGAAAAATACTGAGGGAGACAGAGGTACTCAACAAAGTGTCCCCGACCCCCTTTCCCCAACCAATATGGTAGGACAAGAGGAGGAGGCCTAACAGGATAGTTCTAGTGAGCAAAGTGAGGAAGAGGAGGAACTCGAGCAATTGAACAATGTGGATGAAATTAACCCATTTAACATTTTTCTTGGTAATACTTATGTCCATCCACAACAATGTCAAACTCAAAGATAACAAGAAGATGAGGTTTCGGCAGTGGAAAATAGTGGGAGATTCAAGGGCTTGCAATAACTTGAAAAGAATGAGAAACAAGCCCAATCGAGCTCCAATGCTAATCCTTCTCAAGAAAGGGAGCCTCCAAAAGAAAAACCCAAGCACAAATCCAAGGGCCATGAAATTGAGCTAGTTGTTGATGTTGGTAGTGTTGTGGGAAAAATGACTATGCAGGTTTTCATAAAAGAGATTGTAAAGCTCACTCCCCATAGAAATCAAGTCAAGAAGGCTCTTGGGCTAGATGATGAACTTGATGATCCACTTATTGTTGGGTCATAAAAAGGTATCTTTTGAACACCTAATTAGCCTACATTAATCATCAATCCGGGAGCGACTTTTTATTTCAAGAGTGTACTCTGTCTGAGGCTGCAATTATCTAAGAGCAATTCTGTGAAGATGTAGTACAGAACATTAAATGTGAAAGTAACAAATGCTGGTAAAGAAATATAATTACAGTGACAGAAATAGAAATGCTTTGAAAATTAAACTAAATCAAACTGCAAAACATCGATCAGGGATACAGTAGCAATAACTCTTTCCCTTAGAAATCGATGCAAGATAACCAATCTGGGGACTTGGGAGAAATAACCTCTGTCCTCTACAGTTGTTGATCTTTAAAACAATCGAAATAAAATAAAACTCACTCTTCGTGCTACCGAAAATAACTAAAAGGCATAAAATCTGGAAAGGAACAATAGCATATAACTATAACTCATCTATCTACTAATTGGAAGCTAGGAATAAACAATGAATAGAAATGGAACAGTAGTATGAAATGAACAACAATTACAATTCTAATGCGATCGAACAACTAAATATTCATGCTTCAATCTTGTCGATAGTTAATCACTATGCAACAATCAATCATAACAAATCATAAATTAAAGGAACAACGATTCGAATCAGATACAGAACAGCAAATCCATATAGTGATAACAAGATAACTGATCAACAAATGTGTTTCTTGTAAAGAATGAAATAGCAATGTGTTAAGTCCCTATATTAATGGTGCAGTCCCTTATTATGTTAGTGTAGCCCCCCCTTATTGTTATTATTGTACCCCTGTAACCCCCATATTGTTATTATTGTGCCCTTACATTATTATTGTTAGGTCGGCTAGGATTACATTATGGCCCCACTAGGGTTATATCGTGGCCCCATGGACTCCTATATATAGAAGGAGGTTTTGGTCATTTGTATCATCCAAGAATTGTTCATTTATGTAATGTATTGAGGTTTCCCTCGAAGTGGCTTATTTCTAAGGCATTGATATCTCTTTTCTTCTATTTTTGGAGCTGGTTACACAACATTTGGTATCAGAGCTTTGGATTCTAGGGTTTCGCTGCTCCAAACAAGTCATCGTGGAATTTTCGCTATAACGTTTTTTATACGAAGTTTTAGAAGCTGAAATTTTTAGGGTGCGAAGCCGAAATACTGAGGAAGCTTTTCTAAAAATTTCAGATCTTGGTTCACAATATTTTTGGAGATATGATCTGTGGAATTTAGGTCTTGTTTTAGGCTCCTAAACAGGTCATCGTGGAATTTGCACCATAAATTTCTTTATAGGAAGGTTCAGAATCTGAAATTCATATGGTGTGAAGCTGAAATCCTTAGGAAATTCTTCAAAAAATTTCAGAGCTTGGTTTGCAATATTTTTGGAGATATGATCTGTGGAAGGTAGTGCTTTTTCAGGCTCCTGAATTTCATCTCAAAGAGGTGATCGTGGGAAAAGTTCAATAACTCTCTCTGTGGGCATCAGATTGGAGTGCCGTAAAAATTGGTCATAAGTACACGGAATTTCGTTTCTTGGATATCAATTTCAGAGACAAAGGACGAAACAGGGACACGTGGCAATTCGTACAAGTTCGCTCTATTGAACCAGTCCATAATTAGGTCATTGTGGGAGATTGGACACAAATTTGTCTTGGAGAATCCAAATCAGGTCAGACCTATGGCATTCAAAAGAGAATTCATAGGGATACTTCAGTGTTGAAATTCAAATATTTAAGTGCTGCAATCATAGAGATAATCAAATTTCAATATCAAGCTCCTCAAAAGCAAGTAAACGGTGTTTATTTGTTTTTTCGAATTGCATAAATCTTGTTTGAAAAATCAGTTTGAAGTGATTCCAAGGGCCTATTGAGAATATATTTCAGTATTGGGTTCTGAGATGCCTCCTAAAAAGAATTCAACACCCATTATGCCCTTAGAAATATATACTATGATGCATGAAGAGGAAGAATTGCAGTATGAGATATCAAAATTACAGTACCAAGTGTAACAAATTTCGATCTTACGAAGAGCAACCGAAGATGACATAGATGGTTAAAAGTAGAAATGGAGGCTAAGTTGGATGGTTTGAAGGATAAAATAATAGCTAATATGGATGATAAATTAGTGGAAGATGACATCGAGAATCAACAACAAGTTCTCCAACTCTCAAAGGATAACCTAACTTTGGTGCAGAATCTAATGAAACAACAAGAATATCAACATCACATCAAAAGAAGTTCTGAAGCAGTCACATAAACAATAACTCGACAAGTACGATCAATTTCAGAGTATCTCAGCAAGTGGAAGAACTTTCCTGTAGAATATTCCACATGGGAGGATGAGAATTTTATACAGAAGCATCAAGAAATAATCAAGCGTTGAGGACAACACTTGTTTGAAGGAGAGGGGCATGTTAAGTCCCTATATTAATGGTGTAATCCCTTATTATGTTAGTGTATCCCCCCCTTATTGTTATTTTTGTACCCCTGTAACCCCCATATTGTTATTATTGTGCCCTTACATTATTATTGTTAGGTCGGCTAGGACTACATTGTGGCCCCACTAGGATTATATTGTGGCCCCATGGACTCCTATATATAGAAGGAGGTTTTGTTCATTTGAATCAGCCAAGAATTGTTCATTTATGTAATGTATTGGAGGTTGCCCCCTCGAAGTGGCTTATTTCTAAGGCGTTGATATCTCTTTTCTTCTATTTTTGGAGCTGGTTACACAACACAATGACTCTGTACTTGATCTAGCAATGATAAATCAATTCTAAAATAAACATTAAACGCACTTCACGCAACAACAAGTAAGAATCAAAAATACAAACAACAAAGTGATTCCACCAGAGCCGGGCCCTTAGCGCCAATGAAATACTGCTAGGCTAATTCAGCACTTGGAAAATGAAATGAAACGCGTGTCTTATATTAAATAAACATAAAGCATTACAAAAGCAGTTCTCTCAAGGGCGAGAGTCAATAAAACATTGTATTACAGAGGAAATGTTTAAATGTAAAGACTTTCGACTAAGTTCACTTTCTCAACAACACTGTCCTCTCTTTGTTACTAAAGGACATTACTTTATATCAAATCTTCGATGGACAAATCAAGGAATACGATGAGTTTGAACAGCGATCCCTCAGGATCGAAGGATCCTGAGGGATTCACTCCTCTCTGTTTAGTCATCATCTAGTTTACTCTGACCAAGGCCGCGCTGTCCCCTGCCTTTTCTTGGAAATTCGTTCAGATCTCCTTGCCTTTGGCTAGATATGGTTCAACGTTGATGGAGCAGTAGTTACGTTCATTTCAGCCCCGCCTTTGGTACAACTGTTCACCTCTTCGAATTCATGTTTTGTCAACAAAAAGTAACCTTTAGTCATCTTTTTATGATAAACATAAACCTTTCCAATTCTATTACAATTCTTACAATAAATTACCTTTCCAAGGCAAAAAGGAGTGTGTCTATGGTAAAAGAATGAGAGAATACATAGTAATTTCATACCTTTTCACTGCCCAACATACCCCCCTGCTTAATCTTTTTCATGTCCTCATGAAAACTATAGTTCACATGGAAATCAGTCAAAGAAAAAGCCGGATAAGGTTTGTCATCGAAAGGCCTAAAACCATGTAGTGCAGCTAATTCCTCAAAAACATGTTCTGTCTGCCCTTCAGGGAGTTCATAAATAGCTTTGTAGTCCAAAGTAGGGTACCATGAAATAGGGCTGTGGAACCTACATCCTAACCAAAATGGTCCTTCTTTTAAAACAAGATGGCTATAGGAAATCAAGCAGTCTGCAGCTAGCCCAAAGTTTCTATAATTAAATGGTTCCCTATTTTTCACATTCTGATTGGAGGTTCTCCACCAGACCTTAGCTGCTATATGAGCTTGGTTTCTAATGGATGAGAAGTAATCTGTTCCATTCAAAATAATTGATTTGTGAACAGGCCCCAAGGCTTGGGTAACGCCTTCCTTAGTCATCAATCTTTTATGCCCATCCCAAAATTGAAGTGGGTTCTGAGGTTCACTCCTGACCCATAGATCTAATTCATTTTCCTGCCTTTGAAAGGCGTTATAAGCTTTAAGCCATTTTAATTGATTTACAGCAAAGGAAATGAATGCCTGAAATTGAACATCTCCAACAAAAGGACTAGGGTTTGATTCATAGTCATTTTCAAGTATTAGATTATGCAAGTAAAATACACACAAAAGGCACTGTACTTTGATCCCATAAAGTTTGCAGCATGATACAAAGTCGTTTATGGTTTTTAGCTCTATGGATTTCCCAGCCCTAACTGCCTTGATCTTTAGTTGTAAATATCTTTCTAGTAAAAACAAAGCATAGTTTTTGGTGGGACATCTACAGGCTAAGACATCAGTATACAACGAGCAGAGAGTGTCCATTTGATTGTAGGCTAGTTTTAGTTGGTTTATTACCTTATCAGCCTTTTTCTCTGCTTTCCGACATTTTTCATGAGCTTCAGCTTCCGCTTCATGAATAATTCTCATCTGTTGCTGCAATTCCTAATACCTCTTCCTTGGGACAGTGTCTTCCTCCAATATTTGCGTTTCTATTCGGGCCTGTGCCAACTCTTATTGGAGTCTAGCCAGTGTCGGATCACTATAAGTGTGCTGACTGCTAGATTGCATATTACCACTTGAAACAGGTTCCTCTGGAACAACTTGTGTTGGATCAGCCGTTTGCTGCTCCACATCCTAATAGTTAGGCTCAAGTATGGTTTCTTCTACAACTTGGGGGTTCCTATTAGCGGACACCTTTTTCTTTTTCAAAATTCTCCTAGTAACTATGGTTCTTCTCTTAAGGGCTCGCTTAGGCATTTGTTTCATTCTCAGAACCCTAATGGTTTGCCTGAGTTGTTCTATCAGTTTATGAAGCTTTATTCGTTCTCTGTGAAGCCTCTCAATCTCAGTTGTTTTCCTCCTCTTTATTAATGGAACAACGGCCTCTTCATCTGAACCCGTTTTCTCAACAGGGTTTTGATCTATATCAGCTGTGCCTTCAGTTAAATCTTCCTCTTAACCCTCTTCTTGGGGTTCTTCTTCCACATTCTCATGCCCTTGCCTAGATTCCTCGAGAATCATATTCTCAATTGACTCTAAAATTTCCTAGGGGCTTCCAGGTTGAGATATTGGTTCGATGTTCTCTTTCTCCTGTTCACATCTCTCAGGAGAAGCAACCCTAGATTTGCTAGGGTTTGTTGTTTCATTCATCATTTCTCTAGTTGTTTCTTTATCAATAGCAGAGTACTCTGGTAATTGATTAATATCAATATTAAGATCCAAAGGGCTATGAGGCCGTGCATAATCGCTCATATTCTCCAAAATCTGGGCCAATTGGTCTTCCTGTAAAGGGCTTACGATAGCATTTTCGGGAGGCTCTGTTCCTTCCTTATCGCTGATATGATTGTCTTCATCCTCCTCATAGGTGTGGTAACTTCCTTCCTCCTCATCTAAGTACCGAATTTCTCCTTCATTTTCTTCTTCCTCAGTATTACCTTCGATTTCTTCTTCTTCATTATTTCCTTTGATTTCTTCTTCATCTGAATAATGAATTTCTCCTTCCAATTCCTACTCTTCATCAATACGGGGGCTTGCTCCCTCCAATTGTGGAGGTTGTTCATCCTTTGAGCTGTGCAATTCCAGGGGCTGGCTGCTGCTACCCGGAAGTCCTTCCACCATCCTCCTACTTCGTTTTGATCGGAGGGACTGTCTGCGAGTAGATGGCTCAGCTATTGAGCCGGTCATCCTCTTTCGTTTTGGAGCAGGTAAAGCTAACCCTCTGTCAATGGAAAATATCAATTCTTCCCAGCTGGTCTGTTGCTGGGTGAGATTGCGACTCACTATTAATCAAATTAAACAATGGTGGCTGACCACCATATCTGCATGTTGAGCTTTTCTTATACCACGAGCAGTATCATGTAACAAAGAATTTAAAAATGCAGGCAAATTAATAGTGCATTTCTGTTTTAATACAACCAGTAGCTTAAGGTGGCGAGGTCTTACCACATCCTTTCTTCCATCGCACGTTATGTAAGCCTACACAATCTTGGCCAACTCTTTCCATGGTTCTCCTAATGAGTATGGCTGAACTCCTTTGCCTTTGATAACTAATGTCTGTCCTTCATCTTGAAAAATCTTCATGGCTTCTTGAATCCTAATATTTTTCTGAGTCCAAATAGTGCCTTGCGTTGGGATGCCAGACACTTCTGCAATTATTTCATCGGATACAACTATCTATCTTCCTCTGACCATGGAGGATCCTTCCTGCAGGTTCTGCAAAAATTCAGTGGCCATTGCTTCATGGGGTTGCTGCATTCTCATAAAATATGTAATCCACCCCAATCTTTCTAAAATTGCTCATGCCGCATCAGAGACGATCAGCACCTGTGGTTCACTACAAATTAGCCATCCTCCCATCATTTCTGCGCTCTGTTAGTTTTTCTCAACACACAGTAATCGGAATGGAATAGTATAGAGTTGGAATATGGTCGTTGAAAATTTGTTATTTCCTAAAATGCAGGGATTTGGTTCACATACAGGTAAAGAAATCTCGGGATTTGATCAGCATGCAAACATCCGCGCCCCCCAAATGAATGATAGGTCGTCCTCGACCGTCAATTGAGAGAGGCAAGTGTGGCACAACAATAGTACAACAGTAAAAAGCAAGCGTAATTATGATACATTCAATAAAATTATAGCAATAACTGAAATCAATGCGTGTGATGAATCGGTAATGAATAGAAAATCGCTTTGTAATGATTGAAATACGAGGAGAAGGGACAGCATAAGATAAACAGAAGTACAATTTCATTATTTACCATTTCAAACTAATATGATCGATTTGTAATGATTTTCATGTATAATAGGTTCGGAAGTAAAGGTAAGGAATTCATGCTTTCATTTGATATTAAATAGAGATATAGGAAAAGGGTTAAATATGACTATTGATGTGTATAAATGTGACTCCAATACCATCAGTAGAGCTCTATTTCCCATAGGTGTCCATAACCTTGACAGAGGTTCTTTCTTACCCATGGAACCATTGTACTTTATTTATGCTAAGGCAGTGCTTTTTGTTGAATATTATGACGGAGGCCATTGTGCTGGTTTGGTGACTAGATAAACCACAATGCCGTTCACTGGGAAGAAGTGAAAGATGGGCAGGTTGGCTCATGATGAGACCTCTTGTTCCAAAGACTTCTTGATTTTTTTGCAATTGTCTATTGGACCATATCCCTGATTTGGTGGCCATGATGGGAATGCCACTTCACTGCCTTCCTTATGATCATGGTAGGCTGGCTC
The DNA here is from genome assembly GCA_034641835.2 of Pinus albicaulis. Taxonomy (NCBI): domain Eukaryota; kingdom Viridiplantae; phylum Streptophyta; class Pinopsida; order Pinales; family Pinaceae; genus Pinus; species Pinus albicaulis. The sequence goes on along the minus strand of CM076570.1, from coordinate 528,866,774 downwards.
TTGATGAGACCCCCTATCCTCCATCTGCAAAATCATAAAATTATTAATATTATTTTTTCATATAGCACTTTTCCTTAGTTTTTCATAAAGGATGGCTCAACACTCCTTAAGAGTAGGGACGGTGTAAGAAGTCTGAACATCTCAATAGAAAAGAATATGCCCTTATTCCTATTCCATAAATAAAAATCAAAGAAAATTATAACATATGGGAAAGAACCATTCATGATAAAGATAATCGATCAGATTAATTCAATGGTAATAAAATAGCAAAATTATGTTATTGATCATGCCCCTTTTCCTCTTTTTTTCATTACTAGACAATTTCCTTAAAAATGATGATTTCTTTTGATTTTCTGATTACCATAAGCTTTAATTCATATGATTGTATATAAATGATATATTTTCCTTTAGAAAAGTAATCAAAAACTCTCAAAATGCTGGCTTAAAACAAAAACAATCCACTCAAAAAGGTGCTGATCCTTAAAAAGAACAACAAAAAACAATCTGCGGAACTACTGTTCCTTTCGAAAGGAACAGCAAAAACACTCTACGGAAGTGTTGTTCCTTTAGAAAGGAACAACAAAAGTACTCTGTGGAACTGTTGTTCCTTTCGAAAGGAACATCAGAAGTGTTGTTCCTTTAGAAAGGAATAGAAAAACTGAGAACAAACGAAATAAAAAGAATTTTTTCTTTTTCTTTTTTTCTTTTTTGAAGAAACATAATTTCATAACACAAACGATGAAAGAGTAAAGCAATTTAAGAAACGACTTTCGTAAAAAAACAATCAAGAAAAGAAAAAATGCTTTATGTACAAAAATTTTAAAAAATAAATGAATTAACAAACTGGTGCCAAGGAGGATTTCTCCCCTTCAGCGAGAATTTCCATGGTAGAATCTTCCCGTAACTGTTGGTAAAAGGATTCTCGAGTAAGCGGTTTATGATATAATCGTACTTGATGACCATTTACCTTAAAGGAATGTCCAGACCCATCAATGGTAGCTAATGTAATAGTGCCATTATCATGCACTTTTTGTATTTCATAGGGTCCAAGCCATCGTGTCTGGAGTTTCCTTGGAAAATCCTGAAACCTAGAATCATATAGGAGTGCCCAGTCTCTTTCGTGGAAGATATTTTCTTTGATATGGGCGTCATGCCATTTGGCTCTCTGTTGCTGAATTAATGCTGTGTGCTGAAGAGAAGAGAGTCGAATTTCACCTAACTCATTAATTTGCTGCAGTCTTTTAGCTTGAGCTTCATTCAAATCTAGACCCACCTTTTGAGCTGTTCATAATGTTTGAATTTCAAATTCTATAAGAAAGATGGGTTCTTTTCCAAATACCAATTGATATGGTGAATATCCTGTAGTAGGTCTCCACGTTGTTCGATATGCCCACAATGCTTCTGGCAGTCTGTAGGCCCAATCTCGTCTATGTGAGGCAATGGTTTTTATTAATATAAATTCAATTACTTTGTTCGTGCTCTCTACTTGGCCATTGGCCTGTGGGTGATATGGGGTTGTAATCCTGTGTTGAATGTGATAGTTTTTCAATGTTTCAGCTAATTTGTTACCCACAAATTGTGGTCCTCCATCCGTGATTATGTCCCTTGGGAGACCATAGCACACAAATATTTGGAAAAGAAACTTTATTACAGAGTCCTCTGTAGCGTTTGAAAATGCCTCTACTTTGACCTACTTAGTGACATATTCAATTGCAACTAGGATGTATGTTTTTTGGTTTGAGGGAGGACTAATAGGGCCAAAAAAATCAAGTGCCCAGCGCTCAAATGGTTCGATCACTAGTTGAGGGTTCAAAGGCATTTCATCGGACTGCCCAGGGCAACCTACCCTTTGGCAGTTATCACAGGCCTGCACGAATTTTTTTGCATCCTTAAAGATAGTAAGCCAGTAATAGCCTGTTCGTAAAACCTTATGGGAAATTCTACGATCTGAAATATGTCCGCCACATTGGCCATTATAGCATGCTTTCAAAATGTCAAATACTTTGTCCTCCTGGACACATCTTCTTATTTTCATATCTCCCTCTGTGTGAAATAGATAGCCCCCAATCCAAGAGAATCGGGTACTACGCTGTATTATCTATTTTCATTCATTAAGGGATAACTGTTTAGGTAATTTACCTATTGCCAAATAGTTTGCTATATCAGCATACCACAGTGTTATGACAGTAATAGTGAAGAGGTGTTCATCTGGAAAGTGGTCTTCAACTGCTTCTATATCTGTTGGCTTTGGCATTCTTGATAGAAAGTCAGCTATAGGGTTCTCTTTCCCAGGTCGATCTTTGATTGTGATGTCAAATTCCTACAGTAAAATCAACCATCTCGTCACTCTTCCATTTGTAACAGGTTTATTTGCTAAAAATTTAATGGCAGAGTGATCAGTATATAGTACTACGGGATATCCAGTTATATAATGCCTAAAATTATTTATACCATGAACTACAGCTAAAAATTCTTTCTCAGTCACAATATAATTTAATTCAGCAGGGGATATATTTTTGCTAATATAATAGATTGCATATGGCTTCTTGTCTTCCTCCTGCCCAAGTACTGCTCCAATTGCTGTGTCTGAGGTATCAGATGAAATTTGGAATGGAAAATTCCAATTTGGGCCCCTCAGCACTAGGGCTATTGAAACAAGCTTTTTCAGATCATTAAAGGCATTGTCACATTTATCTGTCCAAATGAAATCAACATTTCTAGTTAGTGCATATAAAGGTGCAGCTATTCGAGAATAATGTTCTATAAATCTTCTATAGTAACCAGAAAATCCAAGAAAGCTACGTACCTTTGTTTGTGTGGTGGGTGTGGGAATTAACAAGAGTATTTGAATTTTAGCTGGGTCCACTTGAATTCCAGCTGCTGAAATATAATGCCCTAAGATAACTCATTCGGTCATCATCATAAGACACTTTTCGTGGCTTAAACAAAGCCTAGTGTCAATACATCTTTGCAATACCTTTTCTAGGTTCTCCAATGCAGGTTCAAAATCATCCCCATAAGGTGTAAAATCATCCATATATACTTCGAGGCTTTCATTTATTAAGTTTGCAAAGATGCTGAGAATTGCCCTTTGAAATGTAGTAGGGGCATTGCATAGGCCAAAAGGTAAGACTCGGTAGGAAAATTTCCCCCATGCACGGGTAAAAGTGGTTTTGTCCTGGTCTTCAGGGGCAATCTAGATTTGATTGTACCCACTGAAGCCATCGAGGAAATAAAATAATTTCTTTCCTGCCAATGTGTCTAATACCTTATCAATGAAAGGAAGGGGAAAGTGGTATTTTTGTGTTTCTTTATTAATTTCACGGTAATCCACACATATTATCCACTTTCCATTCTTTTTTGGTACCACTACTAATGGAGAGACCCACTTGCTATCAGATATTGGGTAGATGAAATTAACATCCAGTAATTTTTGTAATTTAGCTTTCACAATATCTTTGAGGTGAGGGTTTAGTATTCTTTGGGGCTAGCGAATGGGTCTTGCATCCTTTTCGATATAAATGTGGTGTGTACACAATTGAGGATCAATTCCTTTCATATCAGGGTAATCCCATGCAAAGGCTGCTTTGTATTTTCTTAATAATTGGAGCAATTTTTCTTCTTGTTCAGCAGTGAGATTTTTGTTAATGTTTAGAGTTTTTCCTGGCTCAATTTCTACAGTATTGCTATTGTACACAGAATTAGTAGGTATTGCTTGATCAGGAATATCTTTGAAAGGATATTCTTCTTCTTTATTATCAAATTTTGCCTTGATCATGTGACATTGTAGATGAGATATGGTTTGTGGTTGATTAATGAAACTATTAATGATATCATCCTTTGTTTGATCTCTAAAATCAAGAGCATTTTCTATAGTTATAGGTGATCTCATGTTTTCCATTAGATATGATGCAGGTTGTTTTTTTGTTTTGATTATTGATAGACTTGGCTGGGCTGGGGGATATAGGGCTAAATTCTTGACATAGTTTCCCCTTGTTATTGTCATATTTCCTTGTTGACATCTGATATAAGCATCGGAAGTTTCCAACCAAGTCTACCTAGGATCAACGGATGTCCTTCTAGCTGGTTCTTTGGATTAATAACCAGAAAATCGGCAAGATATTCCCAGGAATCTACAGATACCATTACATCTTGTAATGTACCTTCTGTTTTGACTACCGATCGGTCAGCCAATTCCAATAAGGTTTTTGTTGGTTCTAGAGATGTAATGCCAAGTTTTTGATAGGTGGTGGTTGTTAGAATATTGATTGCTGCTCCCAAATCAACTAAGGCATTTGGAAACAACTGCCCATTGATTTGGATTCTCACTATAAGATTTCCTGGGTCTTCATATTTTACAGGTGTTTCCATTCCTGATAATAAGTCAGATAAGGTACCGACTATTTGGACAGTAGGATTGGTGGTTTTTCTCCTCTTTGGCTTCTTTATGCATAATTCCTTAATGGTTTTTGCGTATATAGGATTGTCTTGGATAGCTTGGAGGAGAGGGATTTTTATACACAAATTTTTTAATTCTCCCAGAAGATCAAAACTAGGTTGTTCTAATGGACGAGGTATAATTAATCATTCTGGGAATGGTGGAGAGGAAGTTGTTACTTGTTGTTGATTTTGTTGTTGATTTTGTTATTGAACTTCCTTCTCATTTTGTAATGTTCATTCTACAAGTAACTAATCTTCAATATGAGCATCATTGTTTCTCTCTATTTCTACTATGCGCCCAGACCTTAATTGAAGATCATTGCACTCCTTCAGTTCAGTTTCTAATTCTGGGGGTCCTATTATTTGGACAGACTGAACTGGCCTGTTGTTTGGGTTTGGGTTGGGTTGGGCTGGGAGTTGCGGTCTTAAGTTGGTCTAGGGGTTTGTATAGGGAGCTGATAGTGTAGGTTGAGAGAGAGGAATTGATCCAGCTGGCTGATTTGTAGGTTTTTTCCAGTTTGACTGCCAGGCCTGATTCTGGGAAGTAAAGGGGGACCATTGTGTAGGATAGTTATTTTGCCAAAATGGTGGGCAAAAAGGAAAGTTAGGCCAATTATTTTGGTTTGTTGGATTTGGCCAAGATGTGGGAGGAAATGGCTGTTGTGACCAATTGGGGAAAGGTGGTTGATTTTGCCACATCCCACTATATTGTTGAGCATTATATTGAGAAGGCTGAAAATAAAATGGATCATTTGGCATACCTGATTATCATGGCTGCCATTGTTGGCGTTGATTAAGCAGACATACCACTTCCGATTCTTCTTCTGCCTCCTTATAAACTGCCTTTAGGCCAGGAAGTGAAGGGCATCCTTCTGTAGGGTGATCTTTCGTACAAATAGCACAAACTTTAATCACATCCAACGGGAATTCTTTGTGGCTGTGTTTCTTTCTACATCTAGGACATAATATTGCCAAATTTTTCTCTGCTTCTGCTTGTTTCTGTTTGGCTTGCATAATATCGAACTGTGTTGTTAAAGTCCCCAGTATGTCTGTCTTAAAGTCTTCTAGCAGATTTCCAATCTCTGCACGAGTCACACCTTCATTAGAGGTCTTGTTTTCCCTTGTAATTATATCACGTTCTGCTGATTTTAACCTTGTATTGCCCCTCGAACTCCTGATACACAAATCAATGATGTTAGGATAACTTTCCTGATATATATCACCTTTTCCCATAATATTCAATGTTTCAACCCATTGATCCTTTTCATTCCCCTAATTAATGTGGTTTTCAAAACATTATCAGGTAAGGGTAAAGATGCATAAGGGGATCTCTGAAGATTGTATTGGAACCGTTCCACATATTCTTCCAAGGTTTCATTTGGTTTCGATGTCATTTGAAATATTTCATCTTTTAATTCCTGAGATCTGAAATAATCTTGATACTTCTTTAAAAATGCAGCTTTCATTTGATCCCAATTAGTTATGACACCCCCACCTAATCCCATAAAACATTGTAAGGTTGCCCCTTTTAATGTTGAAGGAAAAAGTTTTAATTTTTGGGGATCGGTTGTATAATCATATCCCCTGCACAGCACATCAAATTCAAACAAAAATGCATCTGGATCCTCTGATGTTAAGCCATGAAATGTGGGAATATGTTGAAGGGGAATAGCTTTCATAGGTGCATTGACTACAGTATCTACTATAGGATATTGTAGTGTAGAGGTCTGCTAGGGTGTCTGCTAATTCTGATTTTGGTTCTGAGCCATTTGATCAAAGATATGCCAATATCCCTCTGGGATTTCCAAGGAATTTCTATGTTGACAAGCAGGGGCAGGAATGGCTTTGACAGCACTCCCTTTATCTGGAATAATAAGTATTTCCTGTTGACCTACTGTTTGAGGTGATTGAGGACCTTGGTTCTGAATAAGTTGAACAACACTTCCCTTATCTGGGCTGCTTATTGTTTGGGTGACTTTAATAGGAGATTTTGAGTCTCTGGTTTCTCTCGTTTCCCCTTCTTCTTCTCGAAGATTGCTAGAGTTCCTTTCTTGAGGGAAACTTATGCAAGGATTCTCAATTTCTTGGGAATCTCGCTCAATTCCCTCTGTTTGACTCTGTATCTCAGCAAAGGCTTCAGATGGTGATTCTATAGCCTGAAGGGAACTAGTAGGTTGTCTAGAGATAGCTCTTCTAAATCCTACTGATGGCTGAGATTCAGTTTTCTTAAGGATTTCGTCAATAAAAGTTGTTCGCCCAAGGGTCACCAGTCCCTTAGGTTTTTCAGTTTTAGGAGGAATTTTTTTTTTCTTAGTTGGTCTATTCATTCAAGAAAACAAACCTTCATTCCTACCTAAATAAAGAAGCTTACCTACTTCTGATGCGAAGCGGGCTACGAGCAAGTGTGTTTCTTGCCTAGTGCGCAGGTTCTTACTTTTCGTCTTTAATACCCAATTCTTCACAAGCAGAAGAAAATCAGCTGTGCATCACTCCTTTGAAATGGCATACACTCTCCCCGGCAACAGCACCAAAATGTTGGGTCATAAAAAGGTATCTTTTGAACACCTAATTAGCCTACATTAATCATCAATCCAGGAGCGACTTTTTATTTCAAGAGTGTACTCTGTCTAAGGCTGCAATTATCTAAGAGCAATGCTGTGAAGATGTAGTACAGAACGTTAAATGCGAAAGTAACAAATGCTGGTAAAGAAATCTAATTACAGTGATAGAAATAGAAATTCTCTGAAAATTAAACTAAATCAAATTGCAAAACATCGATCAGGGATACAGTAGCAATAACTCTTTCCCTTAGAAATCGATGCAATATAACCAATCTGGGGACTTGGGAGAAATAACCTCTGTCCTCTACAGTTGGCGATCTTTAAAAAAATCGAAATAAAATCAAACTCACTCTTCGTGCTACCGAAAATAACTAAAAGGCATAAAATATGGAAAGGAACAGCAGCATATAACTATAACTCATCTATCTACTAATCGGAAGCTAGGAATAAACAATGAACATAAATGGAACAGTAGTATGAAATGAACAACAATTAAAATTCTAATGCGATCAAACAACTAAATCTTCATGCTTCAATCCTATCGATAGTCAATCACTATGCAACAATCAATCGTAACAAATCATAAATTAAAGGAACAACAATTCGAATTAGATACAGAACAACGAAGCCATATAGTGATAACAAGATAACCAATCAACAAATGCATTTCTTGTAAAGAATGAAATAGCAATGACTCTGTACTTGATCTAACAACAATAAATCAATTTTGAAATAAACATTAAACACACTTACGCAACAACAAGTAAGAATTAAAAATACAAACAACAAAGTGATTCCACCAGAGCCGGGCCCTTAGCGCCAGTGAAATACTCCTGGGCTAATTCAGCACTTGGAAAATGAAATGAAATGCGTGTCTTATATTAAATAAACATAAATCATTATAGAAGCGGTTCTCTCAAGGGCGAGAGTCAATAAAAAATTGTATTATAGAGGAAATGTTTAAATGTAAAGACTTTCTACTAAGTTCACTCTCTCAACAACACCGTCCTCTCTTTGTTACTAAAGGACATTACTTTATATCAAATCTTCGACAGACAAATCAAGGAATACGATGAGTTTGAACAGCGATCCCTCAGGATCGAAGGATCCTAAGGGATTCGCTCCTCTCTGTTTAGTCATCATCCTGTTTACTCTGACCAAGGCCGAGCTGTCCCCTGCCTTCTCTTGGAAATTCGTTCAGATCTCCTTGCCTTTGGCTGGATATGGTTCAACGTTGATGGAGTAGTAGTTACGTTCATTTCAGCCCCACCTTTGGTATAGCTATTCACCTCTTCGAATTCCTGTTTTGTCAACAAAAAGTAACCTTTAGTCATCTTTTTATGATAAACATAAACCTTTCCAATTCTATTACAATTCTTACAATAAATTACCTTTCCAAGGCAAAAAGGAGTATGTCTATGGTAAAAGAATGAGAGAATACATAGTAATTTCATACCTTTTTCACTGCCCAACACTTATTATATTGCAAAACATGCACTTTGATAGGACAAACCATGATCATGAGCCTTTCTTATTGGCTCTGGCCATTAATAGGTTGCTTCTCCATAACTATATGCTAGATTTGGGGGTTCTACTAGTATCATGCCATTGAAAGTTATGCACCAATTAGAATTGGATATTACTAGAACTGATATAAATGTTTGTGACTTTGATTTAAGGTCCATTCTATTCCATGGGCTCATTAAGGATTTAAAAGTAACTATAGCTCTTAACAGAGATATTTCTGTGCTCATGGACGTTGTTGTCATTGATCTACTTGATGTATGGGGAATGCATTTTTCTAGGAAGTGGGGTGCCTTTATTTGTGGCCAATTACAAATGGACTTATCATATGCCACTATTCCCCAACTGGATGGTTCTCCATTCATTCTCTACAAGGAACCTCAAGTCCCAAATCTTGTGGAAGATATGGCCCCTTACCCATATCCTAGTCAAAAACCTGGAACCAAAAGTATAAACCCTCCTACTAGCTAATCTAAAGCCTAACAACCTTCCCACTTCTAAAGAGGTTTTCCTTCTTAAGAGACCTAATCCTAAGTTGACCATACCTAAGAAGCAATGGATACAAAAGCCCAAGAAAGAATTTAAGATCGGGGAAATGGTTTTAGTTGACAAACATCCCATCCTTGTAAATATTCATGGAAAGGTCAGTGTGGGTTACTTTTATATATCTAGACTAGATGGTGAGCTTTGGCCTGTTTCGATGAAAGCTAATCGTATCACCCCTTTCTTGGACAAGTGATCTAACAGTCATGCATGTAGTGTAGGATGCATTGCATTTTCTTTTTGCATAGCTAACATCATCATATCATGTTCTCATGATAGATTAGATTGCATAGTATATTATACTTGCATTTAACATAAATTAACTTTTTTGTGTCAAATTATTATTATCATGAAAAATATGGGCAATTATAGTACTCCCAATGCACATGCTCCTAAACAGTTGTATCATAGTGAGCTGGTTATAGGTCTGCGATCCTAGGAGATTCCTGGAGTTGTCATCAACTCCCCGTTTGAGTACATGGATCATGTGCTTTACTGTGAGCTTATGTCCCAGTTGGAGCTAGATGGTACCCACCAAAAGTGGGTAACCCCTAGGAGAAGCCTTTCTCCTATTCATCTCTTCCAGTGAACAACCAACAACCCTTTAGAGCCACTCTGTAGCTGATATAACATGCCATTTATATCTCCACCATCTACATCAATCATATGTTTCTTTGCCCATTTGTCAAGAGCACATGTTGGAAGGTGGGATTTTGATCAAAAGTTACTTTATTCATTATGCAATCAGGTGCTTATGCTTGTTTGTATTTGGGCATTTTGACATGGATTATGGGGTAACTTGGAAGAAACAAGGGTCTTGGCTATACTCTTGTTCCTTCACTTTAAATTTGGGGTTAATTTTTAATCCTTGTCTAGTGGGACCTCCCTAATGGCCTATGGCTTTAGGAAAGGACACTACTTGGGAAGCCACGATCAAGATAGTGTAGCCCCATCTATACCTATTCCATACTTACAAATTTCCATCTTACATTATGAGCCCCTATTCCACATCCATTCTTCAATTCAACTGGCCAATGGTTCATTGGGATTTGGCAGTCACACATCCCCAGAACTTGAGTGGGGCCTGGAATGCACCATGGCAGGTTGATGTAGCAAAAATAAAAGGAAAATCATATGATGGCCACAAGAAAAATAAAAGAAAAATCAAAATTCAAAAGATGGTTGTGACTTGAAAATTAGCACATGACCAAAAGGCAAGCGTAAGCTCTACCTATATCAAATGGCCATCACCCAGTTCCTGGGCTAATGTTGCCCTATCTCATAGAATACAAGGAACCCTTGCATGTCCCAACCCTAGATGGGCAATGAACTGCCCCATCCTAAAGAGTGTAATAATTGTCTACATCATACAGAGCAAGCTCTCATTCCTCGAGCTATGAGCAGTAATACAAGGAAAATTCAAGAAACAGTAAAAAGCAATATAGAGGGGTGCAAAGACAAAGGCCGTGGTAACTCATGCATCCACGATTACTCCCTCCTCACATCTATACACCCAAGATGAGATATTCCATCTTTGTTGGTCTCTTTGACCATGGCACTTGGTCATGGAGTTCTTTCCCCCTCCGATCCATCACTATTTGCATGGCACCTATCAATTGAAGGGTGGACTAAGGACAAGTCACTTCCTTTTGGGTGTTGGGAACACTTAATAGGGTCGTCTATTAACCACTCCTACCTAGGGAGGTAAGACCATTATGTGATTAAGGCCCCAATTTTGAAAGAGAAGCCACATATGAAATGTTGTTATGCCCACTTATTTCAAGCTTGGTTCACTTAGATGCAATAATGATTAATGTAGTTGATGATGAAAGTTGCAGTAGTGGATATTGTGTGTAATTGGCAGGTGGTTCCATCCATAGGTCTAGGCAACTTAACTAGGGTTCTGGTCCTCTAGAGGCACATATTGACACCCACAGGTGATGCGTTGAGAGCCATGCAACTCCAGATTGTTGTAGAGCATCATTCATAGCCATGGGCACCTTCAACACCCACAACTTCGTCACTTACCCTATATTATTCATGGGATGATGCACTTGGACCAGTTTGCCCCCAGTCGACTTAACAATATATACGTGGTGTGGCAATTGATCCAGGGCCTAGATGAGGTTGGTCTCATGCCTTGAGACATGGGAGGGCTAAAACCATCTTCAGTGCCCTCAACGTTGGAGCAGATACAAATATTACATCACTTGGAGACCCATGAGACCCAGTTTTTTGCCCCAAACCCACATTTGGGGGCCACATGATGATTTGCATTGAGATATGGGGGCCAACCCATAGATCTTGATTTTAGAGGACTTCCACACTTGTCATGGCACCGAAAGGCCTTAACGTTCGCCATAAGGAAGCCCACGCAAGCATGGCATCAACATTTTAGCTAGAATTTGTGGAGATAAAGTTAAATTTGCAAAAGCTACTAGGCTAGCTTGTGACTTGGGCCATTTCTTGCTCATTATTTTATTATTTGAGGGGTTTGTAGGCTAAAATAGGACATGATAGACCACATATATATTTGAGAGACCTCATTTGATATCTCATCATCATCATCACACTTGGAATTTCAGCCTCATAGAGGAACCTCACACTTGCATTTTTGTGGAATATATTGGATCTTGTATGCATTTTGATGTTTGGAGCTGATTTTTGGATATTCTTTCAAACTATTCTTTGGATTAATGGATACATTTTTTGCACATTGTATTGTAAGTACTCTTAATTATTGAATATCTATTCTCTGTATCTAATGTATGGAATAATTGGTTCTAGTTCATGCTAAATTGTTCCCTAATTTTATTGAAGATTAATTGAATGCTAGCTATATGAAAATTGCATGCATTACTCATACATGGCATGTTAAGAATTGTCTTAGTGGTGAACTCCTATTAGCTCCCCATAAAACTTCATTATTTCATTGAGTGGGTAAATGCTTGAAGTTTGTTGCCAGGGCATCAAATTTCAGCCTCCTTAAGAACAAGATTAGCTAATCTAACACATCTTTGACTCCATATGCCTAAAGGAAAAGGCACTAATCCAATTTGTTGGTGATCATTCTCACTTTTTCTCCATATGTTCTCTCTCCTAAATTCAGTCCTTTCAAGGCTAGAGACAAAATCTAGGGTTTGGTAAAAATTTATAGGGAGGAATGATTTTGGTGGTTGGAGAGCCTAAACATCAAGTATGTAGGGTTTGCCACAAAACCTACAAATTTTTTGGGCATACACTTCAATTTCATCCATAAATTCTCTTTCCCTAGGTGTTTTCCCTAAGAGGGAAACCCTAGTTTTTCTACCCTCAACGTAAGGACTTTCTTGAAGGTTCATGAGCCTTGGCTTACCTAATATACGTTGTAAGAAACCTTGTCTCCTTACCTTGACCTTGATTTACTCCAACAATCATCAATTCAATCAAAACCGAGGTCTTGTGTCTCCATTTCTAGGAATCTTCATAGAAGGCGAATTGCTTCCTTGTGAAGCCTTGTACCAAAATTGTGTCTTTCTATAAGACCTCCTAGTGAGATCATTTAACACTTCAACATTATAATACCTATTACAAGTGATCTCTTTCCTACTAGAACTCCTCCCATTAGTGAAATTCCATAAAGAGTAGGGGGTTTTGGCTTTCGTGACAATGAGCCACTAACCCATTTTTGTTTATAAGTCTAGTTTATACCTTGTAGGGTTTCCCTCTCCAAAGCCTACTCGATATTGCGGTAACAGGGCCATGATAACAAACCCTAACTTCTTCCAACCAATATTCTCACACCCCTTGTCAACTCACACAATCCAAGTTAGTGCACCACTTTCTCTACCCCCACAGGTCAATTAGGTTGTGCTACTACCCTTCCATGGTTTCCAACTCGAGCTGGGCAGGGATGTCTCGGAGCCTTGGGGCTTCCAAGAGACCCTACTGCCCTAAGGGGTCTCCAAGTACCCTCCACACCCATATGTGGACATCTATCCCTACACTTCTCTCTATAGGGCTCCAACCTTCCCCAAGGTAGCCCAAGGAGAAGTGCAGTTACACCCCAATCAACCTAGGGTCCTTTGGGTACAATAGTGAGGAATCCTTTGGTCCTCCCCAGAACTAGTACCACAGTCATCCCCTCATAGTCTTCGAGGGGAAAGAAGGTTGAATTTGTCCTATCCCATCCCTTAACCCTTTATTTATAGTTTAGGATAATAATATACTATAATATTTTAATATTATACCTAAAGTTACTTTAAGAATATTATAATCATAATAATTATTTGGCTTAGGAACCATGTCTTGGTTCCACCACCTCATATTTCCCTTTTTGTGGAGTCCTAGCCCTCCATACTATCTTCATTCCCTGGTTTGTAGCTGTGGTGTCATTTATTATTACATATGCACTTTATGTGTTACATTTGTCAAGATCATTGGCCTTTCAACACTCTGGCTCTCTAGCTAGACCGCATGGGCAACCTAGTCTTAAAGCACATTAGTACATTGGCCCATCAGTCTAACACACTTATACACACAGAGGCACACAGGCCTCAATAGAACTTGTCTACCCACTCTAATTAACATGTATTGACTCACCAGCCTAAGTGTCACATGTACATATATATTACAATTTGAGGTCCCGTTGGGATTATTACATTCCCCTCCCCCTTATTTATGCACTGTCCTTAGTGCATTTAGAATTTTAGATACATGTATATTCATAGGTTATACATAGCTATGGGACAACCACCATGTGGCTCATCATGTTCTTGTTTGTAGTGTTACCATCATGCCACCTATAAAACATCGAATGAAAGGAGGATCAACACATGCAGGTAGCAACTCACATACAAATTTTTGAATATTAAAAATTGAAATTAAAAATTTTCAAACCCCCTTAAACATTAAGCCCAACAAGTCAAGTTTTCAAACCATTTTCTTAATCCATTTTGCACTTCCATTGTCAACCGTCATTTGAGTCATTTTGGCTATGACAATTTTCATATTTCTTCTGCCACTTTTTGATTTCCTCTTTTCCCGTCATTTTTCTCATGCACTGCGGTGGATAGCTCTCACACGCTATCTTGCTTAGATTATTCTCAGATATGAGTTGTCCGAGCCTTGCTCTAAGCTCATTTGCAGTGCATCTACTGAATAAGTTTCTTAGCCCTTCCATGGTCATTTACAAGTACCAGGCTGTGGCAGCAATCCATCCTTTATCATGTCAGCATAGTAATTTCCTACTTTCTCAACCTCACTGACTAAACACAATGCCTCAATCTAGATTCGTATGCCAGTATATTGACATGGAAACCACACACTATCATACTATCTTAAATATCAGTAGTCGATTCAAGTTTTTCATGCACTGCAAAGTTTATCTTGTGGTATATTGCCAACATTCTTTATTTTCCTTGATATTGAACCAATGTTGCACATATCTCCACTGGTTTCCACACAAATCCCTTGTGTGTCATCTAAGAATCTAGGAACCTATCCTTGCCAATATTCCCATGCCCTAGCATTAACACCTTTTCAAAAATGACTATAAAATAATTATATTTCTTTTCCTTTACACGAGGCTTCGTCACCCCCTTTTCATGACCCATAATTTCTGTCAAGGAAACTTTAGTGTTCTAAATGGACCATTTTACCCCAACTATGCGACTGTTTTAAAAGAAATGATGGTCAGCTGAGTTTAGGAACTCAAGTCTGCCATGGTCATAGACCTTTAGCAACACAGATCTGACACTATTTTTCCTTCTTGGAGTAGCAAGGGTGTTGTTTACAACAGCTTCTTGTACCTCTATATGCTAAGTCATGGGATTGGAATGTTCACACCAATGTTTTGAAAATCGCGATTTTTTTGCAGAAACCATTTAATCGCTTATTTTTTTGGCGATTTTTATATTTTGAAAGAATTGTGAAAAAATCGTGATTTGACCTGAAAAAATCATGGGCCCGTCAAATAGCGACTCATTAACACGCAAATTCGATTTTTTTTTGTCAATTTTGCAGATAGAGGTTAAGAAATAGAGCTAAGGAGGAGGAGAACTCGTCTTGTGAGGACACAATCTGCCTAATGAATGGCCCATATTGACTAGAAATTACTACACTTTTACAAGGCAATTTTACATATGTTTTTAGCTTCGGGGACGCTGCCCCCGAAACCCCCCGCCCGGAGTGGGCTCCATACCCCCCCCCCGTGGACCCCCCAGGCAGCGTTTAACTACGAGCGGTGTTGCCGCCCAATTAAGGTATAGGGGTCTAACGTTGTGATACAAAATAAACAAGATAATCAGGCTCCACACCCAACAGAGAGGCCTATCATGGAGTCAGCCCTTGATTGGATAGAGTGGGAGGTAGTGAAGGGGGAGGAGGAGGAGCAACAACAGGAGGAGCAGGAGGAGGAGGTGACACCACCTACACCTGCTATAGGTAGAGGACGTGGTTTGCCTCCTTTAGCTCCTGGTGCTTTAGGTTCTGGTGCTTCAGGTTCTAGAGCACAAAAAAATCCATTTCCAGCCCCGCCAACTTCTTCGTTTAGAGGGAAAGTTGTTACATTTTCTCGCAAGAGGGGTAGAGGAAGTCAGTAGTATAGGTTATTTGGTGCATTCCTTTGTATATGACATTATGACTCATGATATGAGATACATTATTATATTTTTCGTTGATATTTTTAGGTTGAGTTGAGACGCAAGACTTAGTATTCAGGACATGATTCACTATTATGTGTGATGTAGCACTAGACATGATATTACACATCTTATATATTAGTTTCTTTTTTCATATTTATGTGTCAATGCATTTATTTTATGTTGTGGGTGCTTTAGATATTAAAAATTTGAAAAAAATGAATATTTTTGTATGTGCCGATTTTTACCGATTTTTTCCCGATTTTTATGATTTTTTCCAATTTTTTCCCCTTGCCGATTTAATCCTGATCGCGATTTTGAAAAAAATAACTTCACACAACTCCCAACTCAATTCGATTGTAAAATTAGGTACAGATCTTAGTTTATCCCTAAAACATCTTCAAAATATGATCTTGAGCACCTGATTTTCTGGCATATAGCATTCAGATCTGGGCTAACATCATCATTAACGGCCCCTTCATGCTTTTTTGTAGAGTTGAAATGATTATACTTTATATAAATTGCTTTGACATTTGGATCTAGGGCAAGATAACAGCTACCAACCAAATTTTAGTTACTTCTTTCTCTAGTGGTTTCATCATTTATACTTTTTCTGCTGAAAATGTGGCTATGCTAATCATTTTCCCATTTGTATGGCACATCCCTGTAATCTGAAGCAAAAACTATTCCTTCATCATTATTTTCATCACTAGGGGGATCAAACGGCAATGAAGTTACAAAAATATCAGCCTCATCTTGCTCATGTCGATAAGGGCCGTCAACAGTACTACCAAGTTTGGCACCGGTGTAATAATATCTGCTTGCAATTGCTTTGGAGCCTTGTCTAAAACAAGATCAATTTTCTGAGCTAATTGTGGACTCCGTCGAGATTCGGACCACCTTGGGGAACTACACTATCAAGTTCCCTGAGGCCATTTAATATTTTGCATTTTCTTAGAATTGTCCACTCCCAAATATCCTTGTGTAGTTGATACTGAAGATGATGAAACATGCCAAACTGCTGCCTTTCCCACAGACACTGTTGCTAGTAATTCAATGCTTTGTACTGCTTGAGTTTCCATTGCTCCATCAATCCCAATATCAAGGCACTGATCTACAGGATTATTTGAACACAATCAATGAAATAGAACTTGTTAGCTCTTTGGGAAAAATCCCATTTCTAACAACATAACCATACAGTCTGTAGGAATAGTTGATGCCGAACTCGTAGGATCAAAACCAAATTCCAAGTAGAGAGAGTTTCCTCTGTAGATTCATTACTTGCATGTCTAGCAGGAAGTACCCTTTCCAACTTATAACAAATTCAATGATACAAAGGCTCCATCAACTTTCCAAGTAATGGAAGCCAGGGGCGCACCTAGCCATGCATGAACTAACACAGATTCCTGGAAAGAATCCAAAGAATCTATTATTGTTTATTTTATTTTAATGTAGGCGTCACCATTGCCATTTGTTCAAGAAAGGCATAGAGTACACAAGCTCACAATAATGTCTCCCATGTTTCCAGAAAGCGTAACATGGGTAGAGGGTGTTTGGGCACCCAAGATGGCATCTATTCTCACTGCTAGCAAGGACAATCTCTGAAAACAAAAGAAGTGTAATTAACTCAACCTTTGATCTATCAATTAATTTAAATACAGCTAATATTAACTGATTTCTGGCATTAGTTGCATTTATTTTAGTGTATATGTTGATTTCTAATTTGATGTAATTGGATGTATGATGGTACATTAATTTTAAAGTCATTCGATTAATAGTGTGTGTGCAATGACTTCAGTGCAAGCGTGGAAAATTATTGACAATGTACATTGATTTTTGTGTTATAGTAATTCAACCTATTAATATTGGAGAGCAAGAGACACAAGGTATGATGTTTACTACAACAGCTCGAGCTAAATATTTAAATGGTTTACGATTCCAACTATCCTTTTCCAATAATCAATATGAAAATATGACAAAACTAACATGGGAGAAAATAATAATAGTAGAAGAAAATAGTTTGAAATCGATCACAATGAAGACTATTCATAATTGACTACATTCTTATTATTCACAGTTTCTATCATTCAATATTATTACATTGTCACTTTGCAGTCAAAATTTTATTTCATCATTAAAGTTATTTTACAATATTTATCATCTCAACAAACTGAGGTAACTAATCAAATTTAAAATTAAAATGACACAAAAAATCTTAGACATATTTAACATATTTAAAATGGTTATGTTAATATTAGATGTATTTACATATTATTGATAAAATGAAGCATATGTTCCTCATATTATCTATAGATTTTCCTTGGTCGCACATGACTGAAACCAACCTAGATCCATCTTAACTCTGGATCTATCAAGCGTCGAGAGGGATCAAATCTCTTGAGGTGAAAACCTTTCCTCAAGTTTTGCACTCAAAAAATTGGTTTTCACCTCGAGAGATTTGATACCTCTCAGCACTTGATAGATCCGGAGTTAAGATGGATCTAGGCTGGAGAGAGAGAAAGGAGGAGAGGAGGAGGAGAGAAGGAGGGATAGAGAGATGGAGCTGGAGGCAGAGTGAGGAAAGGAAGAAGAAATACATAGAGAGGGACTGACAAGGGAGAGATGGAGAGAGAGAGTGTATGCTTATGGGTGGGATAAAGATACATAGGAGTGATGGAGACAAGGGGGGAGAGAAGGAGAAAGGAGGAGTGATGGAGACAAGGGGGGAGAGAAGCATAAAGGGATAGAAATAGTAAGATAGTTGGAGAGTGAGATACATTGATGGGGGAAGAGAGAGGATTGGAGGACAGAGAGAGAGAGAGAGCTAAGGGGTCAAATATAAGGAGGCGAGAGAGGAATAATGAGAGATAGGAAGAGAGAGATGGGGGAAGAGAGGATTGTAGGAGAGAGAGAGAGAGAGAGCGAGAGAGAGAGAGATGGGGGAAGATAAAGGGAGGTAGGAGATAAAGGGAGAGAGATGAAGGAAATGAGAGGGGAATTGAAAGAGAGGAGAAGAGAGGGGAGGAGAGAGGGAGGGATAGAAATATGGATTTGGAGGGGCAGAGAGGGAGGGATTGAGAAATGGAGATGGATGAGGAGAGAGGGAGGGAAGAATAAATACATAGAGAGTGAGTAGTGGAGAGAGAGGGAGAGTGACGAGGGGGAGATGAAGAGGGAGTGTGTATGTTTTGGGGTGAGATAAAGAGACAAATAAGGAGATATGGATAGAAGGGGGGAAATAAGGAGAGAGAGAGGCATATGGTAACAAAGTTGGAAGGTGAAGATAGAGAGAGTGAGGGGTGGGAGAGAAAGGAAGAGAGAGATTGAAGAGAGGTATGGAAAGAGATATGAAGATGGAGAGGGAGAGAGGGGGAGGTAAGAATAAATACATAGAGGGTGAAAGGTAGAGAGAGAGAGAGAGGGAGTGATAAAGAAGATGGAGAGAGAGGGAGAAAGGGTAGCAGGAAGGAAGAGAGAGAGAAGCGAGAGAGAGAGAGAGAGAGAGAGAGAGAGAGAGGAGGAGGAGGAGGAGGAGGGAGTGATATATAGATAGATTGGAGAAAGAGAGTTTATGTTTTGGAGTTGATATAGAGAGATAGAGTGAGATATAGCTATAGATGTAAGGTGAAGAGAAAAAAAGATAGATGGAGAGAAGGAGGGAGGGACAAGGAAATTGATAGATATGGAGTGAGAGAGAGTGTGTGTATGGTGGGGTGAGATAAAGAGAAAAATAAGGAGAGATGGATGAATATATAGATATATATGGGGGAGAGAGGGAAGAATGTTTCTTGCAGTAGATGCATTGATTTCAGTGTAGATGGTGATTTCTAATCCTATTTTATTTCTTGCACTAGATGAATTGATTTTGGTGTAGATGTTGATTTCTAATGATATTTGATTACTTACACTAGATGGATTGATTTTAATGTAGATGCTTTCTAATCCTATTTGATTGCTTGCACTAAATGCATTAATTTCAGTGTAGATGATGATTTCTAATCCTATTTGATTTATTTCACTAGATGCATTAATTTTAATGTAGATTTTGATTTTTGGTTATATTTGATTTCTTTCACTAGATGAATTGATTTCAATGTAGATTATTTTTAATCCTATTTGATTGCTTGCACTGAATGGATTGATTTCAATGTAGATGGTGATTTCTAATCCTATTTGATTGCTTTCATAAATGCCTTGATTTCAGTGTAGATGGTGATTTCTAATCTTATTTGATTGCTTGCACTAGATGCATTAATTTCAATGTAGATGTTGATTTATAATTATATTTGATTGTTTGCACTGAATGCATTGATTTAAATGTAGATGATTTATAATCCTATTTTATTCCTTGCACTAAATGCATTTATTTCAGTGTAGATGGTGATTTCTAATCCTATTTGATTGCATGCACTAGATGCATTGATTTCAGTGTAGATGTTGGCTTTAAATCCTATTTTCCTACTTGCACTAGACTCATTTATTTGAGTGTAGATGTTGATTTCTAATCATATTTCATTACTTGCATTAGATGCATTGATTTTAGTGTAGATGTTGTTTTCTATTATTATTTGATTTCTCGCATTAGTTGCATTGATTTAAGTGTAAATGTTGATTTCTAATTTGATATAATTGGATGTATGATGCTACATTAATTTTAAAGTCATTGGATTAATAGTGTGTGTGCAATGATTTCAGTGTAAGCACAAAAAATTATTGAAAATGTATATTGATTTTTATGTTATAGTAATTCAACCTATTAATATTGGAGAGCAAGAGAGACAAGGTATGATGTTTACTACAACAACTCGAGCTAAATATTTAAATGGTTTATGATTCCAACTATCCTTTTCAAATAATCAATATGAAAATATGACAAAACTAACATGGCTGAAAATAAGAATAGTAGAAGAAAATAGTTTGAAATCAATCACAATGAAGACTATTTGTAATTGACTACATTCTTATTATTCACAGTTTCTATCATTCAATATTATTACATTGTCACTTTGCATTCAAAATTTTATTTCATCGTTAAAGTTATTTTACAATATTTATCATCTCAACAAACTGAGGTAACTAATCAAATTTAAAATTAAAATAACTCAATAAATCTTATACATATTTAACATATTTAAAATGGTTATGTTAATATTAAATATATTTACATATTATTGATAAAATTAAGCATATGTTCCTCATATTATCTATAGATTTTTCTTGGTCGCACATGACTGAAACCAGCCTAGATCCATCTTAACTCCATATCTATCAAGCGCCGAGAGGGATCAAATCTCTCGAGGTGCAAACCTTTCCTCAAGTTTTTCACTCAAAAAAGAGGTAAGGTAAATAAATAAAAATATATCAAATACGATTAGAAATCAAGATGTAATTATATATGAAGTATAAGGGTCAAATACCATGGACCAAATTATTATTAATACCATGCAAAAAAAAACATTATTAACCCTAACATTAATATTAAAATATTAATATTATTAAATTTAATATGTTTAGATTAATACAATATTAAATTTATTATATTGTAATATATATTAATATATCATGATATATGATAGAGGTAGAGAAATAGGGGGAGTGACAAGGGAGATATGGAGATAAATTGAAGGAGAAGGGAGAAGAGGAATGAAGAGAGAGAGAGTGAGAAGAGAGAGAGAGTTAGAGAAGGGTAAGAGAGGGAGAGGGAGACATAAAGATGGAGGTGGGAGAGAGATAAGGAGAGAGGGAGGGAGAAGGAGAGAGGATTGGAGGGTAGAGAGTGAGAGAGAGAGAAAGAAGGGGGAAGGGAGAGGGAGGTAGGAGAGAAAGGGAGAGAGAGAAAGGATGAGAGGAGGAGGAGAGAAGGAGGGATAGAGAGATGGAGCTGGAGGCGGAGTGAGGAAAGGAAGAAGAAATACATAGAGAGGGAGTGAAAAGGGAGAGATGGAGAGAGAGTGTGTATGCTTATGGTTTGGATAAAGATACATTGGAGTGATGGAGACAAGAGGGGAGAGAAGGAGAAAGGAGGAGTGATGGATACAATGGGGGGGAGAAGGATAAAGGGATAGAAATAGTAAGATAGTTGGAGAGTGAGATACACTGATGGGGGAAGAGAGAGGATTGGAGGACAGAGAGAGAGAGAAAGAAAGAGAGCTAGGGGGTCAAATATAAGGAGGCGAGAGAGGAATGATGAGAGAGAGGAAGAAAGAGATGGGGGGAGAGAGGATTGTAGGAGAGAGAGAGAGAGAGAGATGGGGGAAGATAAAGGGAGAGAGAGGAAGGAAAGGAGAGGGGACTTGAAAGAGAGGAGGAGAGAAGGGAGGAGAGAGGGAAGGATAGAAATATGGATTTGGAGGGGGAGAGAGGGATGGATTGAGAGATGGATATGGATGAGGAGAGAGGGAGGGAAGAATAAATACATAGAGAGTGAGTAGTGGAGAGAGAGGGGGAGTGACAAGGGAGAGATGAAGAGGGAGTGTGTATGTTTTGGGGTGAGATAAAGAGACAAATAAGGAGATATGGATAGAAGGGGGGAGAGAAAGAGAGAGAGAGGCATATGGTAACAAAGTTGGAAGGTAAAGATAGAGAGCGAGAAGGGGGGGAGAGAAAGGAAGAGAGGGAGTGAAGAGAGGTAGGGAAAGAGATATGACGATGCAGAGGGAGAGAGGGGGGGGTAAGAATAAATACATAAATGGCAAAAGGTGGAGAGAGAGAGAGAGAGAGGGAGTGATAAAGGAGATGGAGAGAGAGGGAGAAAGGGTAGCAAGAAGGAAAAGAGATAGAAGCGATAGAGAGAGAGAGAAAGAGGAGGAGGAGGACGGAGTGATATATAGATAGATTGGAGAAAGAGAGTTTATGTTTTGGAGTTGATATAGAGAGATAGAGTGAGATATAGATATAGATTTAAGGTGAAGAGAAAAAAAGATAGATGGAGAGAAGGAGGGAGGGACAAAGAAATTGATAGATATGGAGTGAGAGAGGGTGTGTGTATGGTGGGGTGAGATAAAGAGAAAAAGAAGGAGAGATGGATGGATATATAGATATATATGGGGGAGAGAGGGAAGAAGGTTTCTTGCAGTAGATGCATTGATTTCAGTTTAGATGGTGATTTCTAATCCTATTTGATTTCTTGCACTAGATGAATTGATTTCAATGTAGATTATTTTTAATCCTATTTGATTACTTGCACTGAATGGATTGATTTCAATGTAGATGGTGATTTCTAATCCTATTTGATTGCTTTCACTAAATGCCTTGATTTTAGTGTAGATGGTGATTTCTAATCTTATTTGATTGCTTGCACTAGATGCATTAATTTCAATGTAGATGTTGATTTATAATTATATTTGATTGCTTGCACTAAATGCATTGATTTAAATGTAGATGATTTAACTAAATGCATTGATTTGAATGTAGATGATTTATAATCCTATTTGATTCCTTGCACTAAATGAATTTATTTCAGTGCAGATGGTGATTTCTAATCCTATTTGATTTCATGCACTAGACGCATTGATTTCAATGTAGATGTTAGCTTTAAATCTGTTTTCCTACTTGCACTAGACTCATTTATTTGAGTGTAGATGTTGATTTCTAATCATATTTCATTACTTGCATTAGATGCATTGATTTTAGTGTAGATGTTGTTTTCTATTATTATTTGATTTCTGGCATTAGTTGCATTGATTTTAGTGTTTATGTTGATTTCTAATTTGATGTAATTGGATGTATGATGGTACATTAATTTTAAAGTGATTGGATTAATAGTGTGTGTGCAATGATTTCAATGTAAGCACAAAAAATTATTGACAATGTACATTTATTTTTGTGTTATAATAATTCAACCTATTAATATTGGAGAGCAAGAGAGACAAGGTATGATGTTTACTACAATAGCTCGAGCTATTAAATATTTAAATGGTTTACGATTCCAACTGTCCTTTTCAAACAATCAATATGAAAATATGACAGAACTAACATGGATGAAAATAAGAATAGTAGAAGAAAATAGTTTGAAATCAATCACAATGAAGAATATTCGTAATTGACTACATTCTTATTATTCACAGTTTCTATCATTCAATATTATTACATTGTCACTTTGCATTCAAAATTTTATTTCATCATTAAAGTCATTTTACAATATTTATCATCTCAACAAACTGGGATAAATAATCAAATTTAAAATTAAAATGACTCAATAAATCTTAGACATATTTAACATATTTAAAATGGTTATGTTAATATTAGATGTATTTACATATTATTGATAAAATTAAGCATATGTTCCTCATATTATCTATAGATTTTCCTTGGTCACACATGACTGAAACTAGCCTAGATCCATCTTAACTCCGAATCTATCAAGCGCCGAGAGGGATCAAATCTCTTGAGGTGAAAACCTTTCCTCAAGTTTTGCACTCAAAAAAGAGGTTTTCACCTCGAGAGATTTGATCCCTCTCGGCGCTTGATAGATCCGGAGTTAAGATGGATCTAAGCTGGTTGCACCGAGAGGCACATTCTACAGCCTAGTATGACCCCGATGTGTAAGTATGTCGGAAGCCAAAAAAAAATGTCCACTTGAACAATAACTTACATAAACATATAAATGAACAATTAAAAATTCATTAAAAATAAATTTAAACGATATAAACTTAAAATATGAAGAGTTTACTAACACTCAAAGAAGAGATATGGTAAATAAATAAAATATTGTAAATACGTAAAAATATAAATTAACCATAGGTATGGTGAATAAATAAAACCTCTTTTTATATTACTCCGGAGGTATGGTAAAAAAATAAAAATATAAATAAACTAGAGGTATGGTAAATAAATAAAACCTATTTTTATATTTACTCAATAAACCACTTTATATTTACAAAAACTCAAAACAGGTTTTATTTAGGTGAAGCCTATGAGACAAATTATTATTAATACCATGGGCCAAATACCATGGGACAAATTGTTAATAATACCATGGGAAAATACCATGGGCCAAATAATATATTTATAAAATACGTATGGTAAATAAGTAAATATAAAAGAGGTATAAAAAGGTAAGGTAAATAAATAAAATATATCAAATACGATTAGAAATCAAGATCTAATTATATATGAAGTATAAGGGTCAAATACCATGGACCAAATTATTATTAATACCATGCCAAAAAAAACATTATTAACCCTAACATTAATATTAAAATATTAATATTATTAAATTTAATATGTTTAGAATAACACAAAATTAAATTTATTATATTGTAATATATATTAATATATCATGATATCTGATAGAGGTGGATAAATCGAGGGAGTGACAAGGGAGATATGGAGATAATTTGAAGGAGAAGGGAGAAGAGGAATGAAGAGTGAGAGAGTTAGAGAAGGGTAAGAGAGGGAGAGGGAGACATAAAGATGGAGGAGGGAGAGAGATAAGGAGAGAGGGAGGGAGAAGGAGAGAGGATTGGAGGGTAGAGAGTGAGAGAGTGAGAAAGAAGGGGGAAGGGAGAGGGAGGTAGGAGAGAAAGGGAGAGAGATAAAGGATGAGAGGAGGAGGAGAGAAGGAGGGATAGAGAGATGGAGCTGGAGGTGGAGTGAGGAAAGGAAGAAGAAATACATAGAGAGGGAGTGACAAGGAAGAGATGGAGAGAGAGTGTGTATGCTTATGGGTGGGATAAAGATAGATAGGAGTGATGGAGACAAGGGGGGAGAGAAGGAGAAAGGAGGAGTGATGGATACAAGGGGGGAGAGAAGGATAAAGGGATAGAAATAGTAAGATAGTTGGAGAGTGAGATACAATCATGGAGGAAGAGAGAGGATTGGAGGACAGAGAGAGAGAGAGAAAGAAAGAGAGTTAGGTGGTCAAATAGAAGGAGGCGAGAGAGGAATGATGAGAGAGAGGAAGAGAGAGATGGGGGAAGAGAGGATTGTAGGGGAGAGAGAGAGAGAGAGAGAGAGATGGGGGAAGATAAAGGGAGGTAGGATATAAAGGGAGGGAGAGGAAGGAAATTAGAGGGGACTTGAAAGAGAGGAGGAGAGAGGGAGGGATAGAAATATGGATTTGGAGGAGGAGAGAGGGGAGGAGAGAGGGAGGAATAGAAATATGGATTTGGAGGGGGACAGAGGGAGGTATTGAGAGATGGAGATGGATGAGGAGAGAGGAACGGAAGAATAAATACATAGAGAGTGAGTAGTGGAGAGAGAGGGGGAATGACAAGGGAGAGATGAAGAGGGAGTGTGTATGTTTTGGGGTGAGATAAATAGACAAATAAGGAGATATGGATAGAAGGGGGGAGAGAAGGAGAGTGAGAGGCATATGGTAACAAAGGAGGAAGGTGAAGATAGAGAGAGAGAGAGGGGGGAGAGAAAGGAAGAGAGAGAGTGAAGAGAGGTAGGGAAAGAGATATGAATATTGAGAGGGAGAGAGGGGGAGGTAAGAATAAAGAAATAGAGGGTGAAATGTGGAGAGAGAGAGAGAGAGGGAGAAAGGGTAGCAGGAAGGAAGAGAGATAGAAGCGAGAGAGAGAGAGAGAGAGAGAGAGAGAGAGAGAGAGGAGGAGGAGGAGGAGGGAGTGATAGATAGATAGATTGGAGAAAGAGAGTTTATGTTTTGGAGTTGACATAGAGAGATAGAGTGAGATATAGATATAGATGTAAGGTGAGGAGAAAAAAAGATAGATGGAGAGAAGGAGGGAGGGACAAGGAAATTGATAGATATGGAGTGAGAGAGAGTTTGTGTATGGTGGGGTGAGATAAAGAGAAAAATAAGGAGAGATGGATGGATGGATATATATATATATATATATATATATATATATATGGGGGAGAGAGGGAAGAAGGTTTCTTGCAGTAGATGCACTGATTTCAGTGTATATGGTGATTTCTAATCCTATTTGTTTTCTTGCACTAGATGAATTGATTTTGGTGTAGATGTTGATTTCTAATGATATTTGATTACTTACACTAGATGGATTGATTTTAATGTAGATGATTTATAATCCTGTTTGATTGCTTTCACTAAATGCATTAATTTCAGTGTAGATGATGATTTCTAATCCTATTTGATTGATTTCACTAGATGCATTAATTTTAATGTAGATTTTGATTTTTGGTTATATTTGATTGCTTGCACTAGATGAATTGATTTCAATGTAGGCTATTTTTAATCCTATTTGATTGCTTGCACTGAATGCATTGATTTCAGTGTAGATGGTGATTTCTAATCCTATTTGATTGCTTTCACTAAATTCCTTGATTTCAGTGTAGATGGTGATTTCTAATCATATTTGATTGGTTGCACTAGATGCATTAATTTCAATGTAGATGTTGATTTCTAATTATATTTGATTGCTTGCACTATATGCATTGATTTAAATGTAGATGATTTATAATCCTATTTGATTTCTTGCACTAAATGCATTTATTTTAGTGTAGATGGTGATTTGTAATCCTATTTGGTTGCTTGCACTAGATACATTGATTTCAGTGTAGATGTTAGTTTTAAATCCTATTTTCCCTCTTGCACTAGACTCATTTATTTGAGTGTAGATGTTTATTTCTAATCATATTTGATTACTTGCATTGATTTTAGTGTAGATGTTGTTTTCTATTATTATTTGATTTCTTACATTAGTTGCATTGATTTTAGTGTATATGTTGATTTGTAATTTGATGTAACTAAATGTATGATGGTACATTAATTTTAAAGTCATTGGATTAATAGTGTGTGTGCAATGATTTCAGTGTAAGCACAAAAAATTATTGACAATGTACATTGATTTTTGCATTATAGTAATTCAATCTATTAATATTGGAGAGCAAGAGAGACAAGGTATGATGTTTACTACAACTGCTCGAGCTAAATATTTAAATGGTTTACGATTCCAACTGTTCTTTTCAAATAATCAATATGAAAATATGACAAAACTAACATGGGTGAAAATAAGAATAGTAGAAGAAAATAGTTTGAAATCGATCACAATGAAGACTTCGTAATTGACTACATTCTTATTATTCATAGTTTCTATCATTCAATATTATTACATTGTCACTTTGCGTTCAAAATTTTATTTCATCATTAAAATTATCTTACAATATTTATCATCTCGACAAATTGAGGTAACTACTCAAATCTAAAATTAAAATGACTCAATGAATCTCAGACATATTTAACATATTTAAAATGGTTATGTTAATATTAGATGTATTTACATATTATTGATAAAATTAAGCATATGTTCCTCATATTATCTATAGATTTTCCTTGGTCGCACACGACTAAAACCAGCCTAGATCCACCTTAACTCCGGATCTATCAAGCGCCGAGAGGGATCAAATCTCTCGAGGTGAAAACCTTTCCTCAAGTTTTGCACTCAAAAAAGAGGTTTTCACCTCGAGAGATTTGATCCCTCTCGGCGCTTGATAGATCCGGAGTTAAGATGGATCTAGGCTTGAGAGGGAGGTAGGAGAGAAAGGGAGATAGAGAAAGGATGAGAGGTGGAGGAGAGAAGGAGGGATAGAGAGATGGAGCTGGAGGCAGAGCGAGGAAAGGAAGAAGAAATACATAGAGAGGGAGTGACAAGGGAGAGATGGAGAGAGAGTGTGTATGCTTATGGGTGGGATAAAGATACATAGGAGTGATGGAGACAAGGGGGAGAGAAGGAGAAAGGAGGAGTGATGGAGACAAGGGGGGAGAGAAGGATAAAGGGATAGAAATAGTAAGATAGTTGGAGAGTGAGATAGAGTGATGGGGGAAGAGAGAGGATTGGAGGACAGAGAGAGAGAGAAAGAAAGAGAGCTGGGGGGTCAAATATAAGGAGGTGAGAGAGGAATGATGAGAGAGAGGAAGAGAGTGATGGGGGAAGAGAGGATTGTAGGAGATAGAGAGAGAGAGAGATATGGGGGAAGATAAAGGGAGGTAGGAGATAAATGGAGAGAGAGGAAGGAAAAGGAATGGGACTTGAAAGAGAGGAGGAGAGAGGGAGGGATAGAAATATGGATTTGGAGGGGGAGAGAGGGAGGGATTGAGAGATGGAGAGAGAGAGAGAAGGGGGAAGAGAAAGGGAGGTAGGAGAGAAAGGGAGAGAGAGGAAGGAAAGAAGAGGGGACTTGAAAGAGAGGAGGAGAGAGGGAGGGATACAAATATGGATTTGGAGGGGGAGAGAGGGAGGGATTGAGAGATGGAGCTAGATGAGGAGAGAGGGAGGGAAGAATAAATACATAGAGAGTGAGTAGTGGAGAGAGAGGGGAAGTGACAAGGGAGAGATGAAGAGGGAGTGTGTATGTTTTGGGGTGAGATAAAGAGAAAAATAATGAGATATGGAGAGAAGGGGGGAGAGAAGGAGAGAGAGAGGCATATGGTAACAAAGTTGGAAGGTGAAGATAGAGAGAGAGAGGGAGGGGAGAGAAAGGAAGAGAGAGAGTGAAGAGAGGTAGGGAAATAGATATGAAGATGGAGAGGGAGAGAGGGGGAGGTAAGAATAAATAAATAGAGGGTGAAAGGTGGAGAGAGAGAGAGGGAGTGATAAAGAATATGGAGAGAGAGGGAGAAAGAGTAGCAGGAAGGAAGAGAGATATAAGTGAGAGAGAGAGAGAGAGAGAGAGAGGAGGAGGAGGAGGAGGAGGAGGGAGTGATAGATAGATAGATAGATTGGAGAAAGAGAGTTTATGTTTTGGAGTTGATATAGAGAGATAGAGTGAGATATAGATATAGATGTAAGGTGATGAGAAAAAAAGATAGATGGAGAGAAGGAGGGAGGGACAAGGAAATTGATAGATATGGAGTGAGAGAGAGTGTGTGTATGGTGGGGTGAGATAAAGAGAAAAAGAAGGAGAGATGGATGGATATATAGATATATATGGGGGAGAGAGGGAAGAAAGTTTCCTGCAATAGATGCATTGATTTCAGTGTAGATGGTGATTTCTAATCCTATTTGATTTCTTGCACTAGATGAATTGATTTTGGTGTAGATGTCGATTTCTAATGATATTTGACTACTTACACTAGATGGATTGATTTTAATGTAGATGATTTCTAATCCTATTTGATTGATTTCACTCGATGCATTAATTTTAATGTAGATTTTGATTTTTGGTTATATTTGATTTCTTTCACTAGATGAATTGATTTCAATGTATATTATTTTTAATCCTATTTGATTGCTTGCACTGAATGGATTGATTTCAATGTAGATGGTGATTTCTAATCCTATTTGATTGCTTTCACTAAATGCCTTGATTTCAATGTAGATGGTGATTTCTAATCTTATTTGATTGCTTGCACTAGATGCATTAATTTCAATGTAGATGTTGATTTATAATTATATTTGATTGCTTGCACTAAATGCATTGATTTAAATGTAGATTATTTAACTAAATGCATTGATTTAAATGTAGATGATTTATAATCCTATTTGATTCCTTGCACTAAATGCATTGATTTCAGTGTAGATGGTGATTTCTAATCCTATTTGATTGCATGCACTAGATGCATTGATTTCAATGTAAATGTTGGCTTTAAATCCTATTTTACTACTTACACTAGACTCATTTATTTGAGTGTAGATGTTGATTTCTAATCATATTTCATTACTTGCATTAGATGCATTGATTTTAGTGTAGATGTTGTTTTCTATTATTATTTGATTTCTTGCATTAGTTGCATTGATTTCAGTGTATATGTTGATTTCTAATTTGATGTAATTGGATGTATGATGGTACATTAATTTTAAATTCATTGGATTAATAGCGAGTGTGCAATGATTTCAGTGTAAGCACAAAAAATTATTGACAATGTACATTGATTTTTGTGTTATATTAATTCAACATATTAATATTGGAGAGCAAGAGAGAAGAGGTATGATGTTTACTACAACAGCTCGAGCTAAATATTTAAATGGTTTACGATTCCAACTGTCCTTTTCAAATAATCAATATGAAAATATGACAAAACTAACATGGGTGAAAATAAGAATAGTAGAAGAAAATAGTTTGAAATCAATCACAATGAAGACTATTTGTAATTGACTACATTCTTATTATTCACAGTTTCTATCATTCAATATTATTACATTGTCACTTTGCATTCAAAATTTTATTTCATCATTAAATTTATTTTACAATATTTATCATCTCAACAAACTTAGGTAACTAATCAAATTTAAAATTAAAATGACTCAATAAATCTCAGACATATTTAACATATTTAAAATGGTTATGTTAATATTAGATGTATTTACATATTATTGATAAAATTAAGCATATGTTCCTCATATTATCGATAGATTTTCCTTGGTCGCACACGACTGAAACTAGCCTAGATCCATCTTAACTCCGGATCTGTCAAGCGCCGAGAGGGATCAAATCTCTCGAGGTGAAAGCCTTTCCTCTAGTTTTGCACTCAAAAAAGAGGCTTTAACCTCAAGAGATATGATCCCTCTCGGCACTTGATATATCCGGAGTTAATATGGATCTAGGCTTGATAGATCCTTAATGAGCTCATGTACAAGAATGGACCTAAAATCAAAGCCATAAAAATTTATATCAGTTCTAGTAATATCCAATTCTAATTGGTGCATAACCTTCAATGGCATGATATTAGCAGAAGCCCCCAAATCTAGCATACAGTTATGTAGAAGCAACCTATTAATGGCCAGAGCCAATGAGAAAGGCTCATGATCAGGGTTTGTCCTATCAAAGTGCATGTTTTGCAATATAATAGGTGGATCATCAAGTTCATCATCCAGCCCAAGAGCCTTCTTGACTTGATTTCTATGAGGAGCGAGCTTTACAATCTCTTTTATGAAAGCCTGCATAGTCATTTTTCCCACAACACCACCAACATCAACAACTAGCTCAATTTCATGGCCCTTGGATTTGTGCTTGGGTTTTTCTTTTGGAGGCTCCCTTTCTTGAGAAGGATTAGCATTGGAGCTCGATTGGGCTTGTTTCTCATTCTTTTCAAAGTATTGCAAGCCCTTGAATCTCCCACTAGTTTTCACTGCCAACAGCTCATCTTCTTGTTCATCTTTGAGTTTGACTTTGTTGTGGATGGATGTAAGTATTCCCAAGAAAAATGTTAAATGGGTGAATTTCATCCACATTGTTCAATTTCTCTAGTTCCTCCTCGTCCTCACTTTGCTCACTAGAAATATCATGTTAGGCCTCCTCCTCTTGTCCTACCATATTGGTTGGGGAAAGCGGGTCGGTGACACTTTGTTGAGTACCTCTGTCTCCCTCAGTATTCTTCTTATTTGAGGACTTATCCTTGTTGAATTGATTCTTAGAAGGATAATTTGATTTTGACCCCTTGACTCTTTCACAATTAGTCAACCTATTCATGATGGATTTTTGACCAATATTGACATCTTTAAACAACTTGCCAACCTTTTTGGCCAAGGACAAAATCACTTACTCAAGTTGAGATGTTGGCTTTGACTTTGGTTTGGTTTCAATCTTGGCCCTAGGATAGTTAAGAATTTCAATGTGTGTATCATTTATGTTTTGTTCAACCTCAATAAGTGTTTCTTTAGCCTCAACCAAGGTTTTAGGCTTTTTATCCCTAAAATCATACGTTAAATGCCCACGATATGACTTCATAAACCTCTCTAGAATAATTACATCATTAGGTTTGAGTCTATCAGGAATATCCATAAAGAAGTTATCAAATGTTTGGATGTATTCCTTGGCACTCTATTTATCAATTTTTTCCATAGTCATGAATTTATCAAGGGCCATACCACCATCTAATTTAGAGGCCCACCTCTTATTGAAAGCTTCTTCAAATTGGTCAAAATTAGTAATGCTTCCTTGAGGTAAACTAAAATACCAATCTGTAGCATCCCTTCAAATGCCAATGCAAATAGCATCAATACAATGTCCTCCTCTTCAACATTTCTAGAGCATATGGCCCACAAGAAATCTTCAACATTTCTAGAGAATATGGCCCACAATCAATTACAAACATGTTTCTTAGTAGTCACAACAACACTACCATCAAATTTGGACAACCATTCATGGTGTTTATTGGGTAATTGATGGGGGGCTCCAGGAAAGCTAGCAAAGTTCAAAAGGTTTGAAGGATGCAAGATCCCACCCCTTAGCCATTGGGATGTTTCGATTGGAATTAGGGCTAGAAGTAGGATTAGGACTCGTATAAGGAAATATAGTTTTCCTAATAGGGGATGGAGTATGCTCACCCCTTCTAGTAGCATCTCTAGCCCTTCAAGCTATGGTTTCTTCAAGATTGTTCTAAAGATGTTCAAAACCAAGCAATTTAGGACTCACCAAAAGAGGATCTATCTTTTCATTAGAGAAAACACCTCTTCAAGTGAAGGGAAGCCTAGGAGCTTCAATCTAGGGGAAGATCGACTCACTTCCCTCCCCAACAATGACACCAAAAATTTTGCCGCAAGATCTAGCAAGCCTTGGAGAGGGAAACATACAAGGTATAAACTAGAATTATAACCATGGGGTAATAGCCCACTGTCACCATAGCCAAAACCAGTGTTTTAAAAACAGGTTGGTCTGAATCGGATTCAACCTAGTAGACCAAGCCATACCCCTACCTGGGTCGGCCAGGTAGAAAAATCGGTCTGGCGGTCGGTCCGTTACCGAACCGATCGAGCCGGACACTAATTCGGTCGGTTTGGTAACTGTTAATTTCTTGAAACTAGGTCCAAACTCCATGTTGCACTGCTCATATGATGATGGTCATATTTTTTTTGGATTCCTCTTTCAGAGAGGTGTAAGATTGATCAAAAGATAATCTTGATCGGATGAAAAGAACATTGATTTTGAATTTATTTTCCACGTGTGCAAGGTTGGCCAAATTTATCCCACATGCCTAAGAGATGTGTCACACACCCTCATTGATGAATATAAATTGGAGAGACTTGGAGGTCATTTTCTCATCCTCTCATCACACATTCTCTCATTGTGATCTGATTGGTTCGATAGCCTTTGGAGGCTTTTTTCCCTCACACATGTGGAGCGAAGCTGTTTTTTTCTGCGCTGATCTATTTAGGGATTTTTATTTTTGCGATGATCTGTTTAGGCTTTCTATTTTTTGAGCTGATATTTTTAGGGATTTTCTGCTGTAGTGTTTACCATGGTCAACCCTTGGTCATTTTACCTCAATATTCTGCAGAAATTTTGATTTTAGGAGGTCGTACAGTTGGGCACTAAAATCGAGGAATTTCGGGTTATTTCACCGGAGCCCTAGTTTGCTACGTTGACTTTTCTGCGTTGTCCCTGGTTTGACTTGCATTGACTTTTGATGAGCTATATTTGAGGGTTGTGGGTGTGACACATGAAAGTGTTGGCTGATCGAGAAAGACTTTGTTGGTTGAAGCATCCTGCCGACCGCCGTAATGCCACAATATCTCATATCTTTGCTAGACAAAAGGAATTGTAAATCTGATCTATATTTGGCTTGTCTTCTATTGATCTATTATTGTGTTCTATCAGCATTTTACTTTCAAGTTTATGTGATTGCTATTTTATATTGGGCCTAAGAAAGATTGAAGTAAAAGTGCATCAAGCATAGAACACCATGGTTATCTAAATTTAACATAGTATCAGATTTGAGGTGAAGACAAAGTCCAAGAGTCCAAGCTGGTGTTAGAATCTATCTCTAAAGGAAGAAATCCTACCAAGGGAAAATGGCCCCCTCAACCTACAAGGGTTTCAAGGTTGATGATAAATTGACTGATAAGTCCGATTATCATGCATGGAAGATGTCCTTGGATTTGGTGCTAGAAGATCAAGATGTCATGGTCTATGTACAGGGGAATATTCAAGAGCCTCCATCAAATCCAGCTTTTGACATGAAGACGGAGTATAGAAAATGGGAAATCAAAGCAAAGATTATTATCCGGGATTCTATTCATAGCACTTGGTTGCTTACATTTCTTAGTTGAAGACATCTAAGGAGATGTATGATAAGTTGGTGAGCATGTTCAGGGCTAGTAATTCTAATCAAATCCTCTTCTTCAAGAATCAATTGAAGAATATCAATAAGGGTAAGGATGAATCTATTCAATCCTATTTTATGAGGCTCATTGAAATTAGGAATAACCTCCTAGCTATTGGGGAAGCAATATCTGATCGAGAGATGGTTCTTATTGCACTTGGAGGTCTCCCCCATGATTGGCATATATTCAATACCACTATTCTCAATAATAATGTGATTCCTAATTTTGATGAAATATTGACGAGATGCACTCAAGAGGAAACAAGAATGATGGAGTATGCCTCTAATGATAATGGAAGTGACCATGCTGCCTTCACCGCTCATGCAAAGAATAATAACCATGGTGGCCCGAGAAATCAAAACCATGGTAGAGCGAGGCCCAAAGGAAGGAAGGGAATATGTTACACTTGTAACAATACTGGTCATTATGCAAGAGAGTGCCCTAATAGAAGGGACTCTCCCAGGGATGATGACAACAACAACTCGAGAAGGAATGTCAGGAACAACAAGTTCCAAGGAAAAAGGAAGGCTCCCTTTGATCATAATGGAAATGGGAAGCCTTTCAAGAGGTCAAGGAATTCCAGGTATGATGAGTCTAATGTTGTCGATAATAAGAGAAATTATTTTATTCTTGTATCTTCCCTCTCTACTGCATCTCCACCCGACACCCTGGATGTCTGGTTAATTGATATTGGTGCTTCAAGACACCTCACTAGTTATAAAGAAGCCCTTTCTGATTTGGTTGAGAAGGATACTAATCTGGAAATTATCCTTGGAGATAATGCCACCTATCCCATGAAAGGGACAGGGACTGTGACCCTCCATTTATCTCAAGGTCCAGTCATCTGATTACAAGATGTTTTGTATGTACCTAATTTGTAGAAGAACCTTATGTCCATTTCGGCAATGGAAGACAAAGTGTTCAAGGTGGCATTCGTGGATGGAAAGGTACTTATCTGGAAGAAGAAATTCAAGGAAGCTCTTTCTATTGGTTTTAGAGTATATACACTCTACCAGGTTGGAGGAAGTACATTGGGGGCTATGACATGTGATACAACTATTCAAACAGAGTTATGGCACCGGAGGTTTACACACCTTCATTACAAAGCCCTTCCCAAAGCAAAGAAGGTGGTGAAAGGGATGCCCTAATTGAGAGATGATCATGAAGGTATATGTTAGGGTTGTGCCGAAGGGAAGCATACAAGGGGACCATTCCCCTCAAGTGTCACAAAGACAACTGATATCTTGCAGTTGATACATTCTGACTTATCTAGTATGTTGCCTGTGACATCCTTGGGAGGATGTTCCTATTACATGACTTTTACAGATGAATTCTCCAGCAAGACCTGGATATATTTTTTGAAGAATAAGGATGAAGCATTCAAATGGTTTTGTACCTTCAAAGCCTTGGTGGAAAATCAAACCGAGAAGAAAATCAAAGTTTTGAGGACCGACAATGGGACCAAGTATGAGTCAAATGAGTTTAATAAATTTTGTAGAGAAGTTGGCATTAAGAGGGAGACCACAACTGCGTACACTCCTGAGCAAAATGGTGTTGCTAAAAGAAAGAACAGGACCACTGTGGAAGCTTCCCGCGCCATGCTATGTCACCAAGGTCTTCTGAAGTTTCTATGGGGAGAAGCTGCGAACACTGCTGTGTATGTTCAAAACAGATGTCGGCATTCCGCTCTGGACTCCAAAACTCCCGAATAATTCTTCTCTGGTAAGAAACCTGATGTTTCTCATTTTAGAGTTTTTGGTTGCCTTTTTTACTTTCATGTGCCGAAAGAAAAGAGAAGCAAGCTGGATGCTTCTGGAAAGAAGGGAATGTTTGTGGGCTACAGTGAAACTTCGAAGGCATATTGAATCTATGTGCCTGGTCAAAGAGATGTGGAGATATGCCATGATTTCACCTTCGATGAAGATGTTGCCATCAAGAAAGTAAGAAATCTTCCTAGCTCCAAGGAAGACAAAGAAGTTGAAGAAGCAGGGAAGTTGGAAGAGCCGAAGGATGACCTGATGCCTGATGTTGAAGGACCTATGGATCCCATTGATCGACATCCTTCAAATTAGAGAAAAACCTCATGGCTTAGAGATACTCTCGAAGATGAGAGACATATTTCCCCAAGGGGGACATTCCGTGAAGGCAAGAAGCTGAAGAGATACTAAGGGTATCTAGCAACCATGAGTACAATAGTACAATCTGAGCATGGAACATTTGAAGAAGCCATAAAGAATCAAGTTTGGAAGGATGTTATGCACGAATAATATGATTCCATTATGAAGAATGATGTCTGGGAAGTGGTCGCAAGACCAAAGGTCAAATCTGTTGTCACCTCAAAATGGCTCTATAAGATCAAGCATTGATCTAATGGAAGTGTTGAAAAGTACAAGGAAAGATTTGTTGCCCGAGGCTTCTCTTAAAAAGAAGGTATAGATTATGATGATATATTTGCACCTGTGGCTCGATATACCACCATCTTATCTATTATTGCCCTTGCTGCTATGCAAGGATGGAGTCTACATCAGATGGATGTGAAGATCACTTTTCTGCATGGATCTATAAAGTAAGAGGTGTAGTGGAGCAACCTCTAGGGTTCGAAGTCCAAGATAGAGACACCCATGTATGCAGGTTGAAGAAATCCCTTTATGGGTTGAAGCAAGCCCCCAGGGCTTGGTACGAGAGGATAGATATCTACTTGATGAATTTGGGCTTCACTCGAAGTAATGTTGATCCAAACCTTTATTTTAAGGTTGATAGAGAAAGGCCTCTCATTTTGGTTCTCTATGTGGACGATCTCTTCCTGAAAGGTGCTGACCCTCTCATTCATCAGTGTAAGAGGGAGCTAGCTTCTGAGTTTGAAATGAAAGACCTGGGACTGATGCACTTCTTCCTAGGCTTGGAGGTCTAGCAGAGGCTAGGCAAGATTTTCCTTTCTGAAGGAAAATATGTCGTGAATCAGTTGGAGAGATTTGGTATGTAAGTCTGTCTCGACACCGATGGAACTCAAATTTAAGAAGTTGAGTGGAAATGTTGTTGGGCCCATGCTAGCAAATCCTACCGAATATCGACAACTCATAGGGGCCCTAATGTTCTTAGTGAACTCCTGTTCGAACATATGTTTTGCAGTGAACACTTTGAGTCAACATATGGTTGAACCTCATCCCATTCTCTGAATTGGTGCCAAGAATCTGTTGAGTTATCTTCGGGGCACAATCAACCATGGGCTGAGATACATTGTTGGGAGTTTGAGACTTCATGGATATACTGATGTCTATTGGGTTGGCAGTGTGGTGGATCGCAAGAGCACATTTGGAAGTTACTTCACCTTGGGTTATGCTTCAATATCTTGGATGAGAAGGAAGCAGAAGTCGGTGGCTTTGAGCACCGCTGAGGCCGAATACATTGCAAGGAGTATGGCCTGTTGTGAAGTTGTTTGGTTGCAAAAGCTCTTCAGTGAGTTGTTCGGGCATGTGCTAGATACCACTGTTATCCTTTGTGATAACTAGAGTGGGATTCGTCTTTCTAAGAATCCTGTGTTCCACGATTGATCCAAGCATATTGATATCAGGTACCACTTTATCCAAGATATGGTACAGCAAGGCGCCATAAGGCTCGATCATATAGGAACTGATGAGCAGGTCGCGGATATTCTCACGAAACCCCTAGGGAATGTCAATTTCCTAACCTTCCATGAGAAGCTTGGAATCACGGAAAGACCCTATTATGAGGGTTCTACTTGTGTTGGACTATGAGTTGAAGAGCTCCAAGGGGCTTGGGGATAGCTTCTTGGAGCTATAAGCACTCATGGGGTTAGGCTTGCCTAACCTTGTGGTGCTTCTGCCCCACCATTATGATATTGAGTTAGTTCACCTCTCTCTGATTTGTGCCCCGCACGTATCCTACCCATGGAGTTTCGAACTCATGGGAAGTACCTCTCATTTGGCCAATGAGGTGGGAAATGTGGATAGAGACCATAGCAAGTCCGATGGACACATCGGAGATTGTCGTACTCTCTATGTCTAGGATGGAACGTCTCCAACACTTTGATCTAGGATCAAGTATGATGAGGTTTTATCCTCTAAAATGACTTCGGGTCAGTAAACTAACTTCGGGTTAGTATGAGACTCTTTTGAGTCCAAGAGAGGTTTTTACCTCTAAGCTAACTTCGGGTTAGCTATGTGTGATGTCTTTGTGACTCACCTTTTGTTCTGAAATAAAGAGCCAGCAAAGCAAGTTACGGCGGGATGATGCATGATGTTTGGTTTGGTACATGATGGATGGCACTTGTGGACAGATGGAGTTCTCCCTAGTTGAGAGGGAGTGTTAATTTTGTGAAACTAGGTCCAAACTCCATGTTGCATTGCTCATATTACGATGGTCATATTTTTGATGGATTCCTCTTTCGGAGAGGTGCAAGATTTATCTAAAGATCATCTTGATCGAATGAGCAGAACATTGACTTTGAATTTATTTTCCACATGTGCAAGGTCGGCTAGATTTATCCCACATGCCCAAGAGATGTGTCACACACCCTCATTGATGAATATAAATTGGAGAGACTTGGAGGTCATTTTCTCATCATCCCGTCACATTCTCTCATTGTGATCTGATTGGTTCAATAGCCTTTAAAGGCCACAAGTGTGGAGCGAAGCTACTATTTTTTGTGCTGATCTGTTTAGGGCATTCTGTTTTCTGCGTTGATATGTTTAGGGATTTCTATTACAACATTTACCAACGTTGACCATGGTCAACCCTTGATCGTTTGACCTCAATATTCTACAGAAATTCTAATTTTAGGAGGTCGTACAGCTGAGCACTAAAATCGAGGAATTTCGGGTTGTTTGACCGAAGCCCCAGTTTGCTGCGTTGACTTTTTTGAAGCTGCCTACATTGAATTTTCTACGCTATCCCTGGTTTGACTTGTGTTGACTTGTGATGAGCTGTCTTTGAGGGCTGTGGGTGTGACACATGAAAGTGTTGGCTGAGCAAGAAAGACTTTACTGGTTGAAGCATCCTACTGACCACCGTAATGCCACAATATCTCATATCTTTGCTAGACAAAAGGAATTGTAAATCTGATCTATATTTGGCTTGTCTTCTATTGATCTATTATTGTGTTCTATCATCATCTTACTTTCAAGTTTATGTGATTTATATTTTGTATTGGGCCTAGAAAGATTGAAGTAAAACTGCGTCAAGCATAGAACACCATGGTTATCTAAATTTAACAAGGGAAAAAAGGTGGCAAGTCGAACTTCAAACTCAATTTTTTTGGTTTTTTTTTCTTAATGCCTCTACCCCTCTCCTAAGACTTATAAAGTGACCCGGCCTATAAAAGTGACAGCTATCTCATTGCATTTGTGTGAGCATTTTTGAGGAGTTTGTGAAGAGTTGGAGTTTGTTTTTGTAGCAGTAGTGAGGAGGAGCCATGGGTTTCCCCGTCTGACTCTAATTCAGAGACTGAGCCAAATGATCTTGCCTTGTTTAACAATAGTGACTAGTGATGTTTTGTTGTAGAGGCCATTTAGAGCTTCATTGGTTATGTGTTTTTGTTTTGATCTCTATGTATTACATGTATTGGACAGTGCACTGGGTGCCATTTTGATATAATAGATATATTCATGAGCATACTTTGATCATATGTTGTCTTCTCTCTATATTCTAATGCTTTGAGTTTGGAAACATGAAATAAAATCTTTAAAAATTTGTTTTTTCGTAAAAAAATTAAATATTTAATATATTTTTTACAACGACCAAGTCATTGAAATCAACTAGGCTGAGTCAATACCAAGTGGGAGTTGACCCTTGGCCGATTCCGAATCCGAGTTGGAGTTTTAAAACTATGGCCAAAACCCCTTACTCTTTAAGTACTTTCACCGATGGGAGGAGTCCTGGTAGGAAAGAGATCACTTGATATAGGTATTCTAATGTTCTCAAGTGTTAAATGATCTTGTTGGGAGGTCTTATAGAAAGACACAATTTTGGTACAAGGCTTCACAAGGAAGCAATTTGCTTTCAATGAAGATTACTAGAAATGGAGTCACAAGACCTAGGGTTTTACTAATTTGAAAAGTGTTGGAGTAACTCAAGGTCAAGGCAAGGAGAAAAGGTTTCTTACAATATATATTAGCTAAGCCAGGTCTCATGAAACCTTCAAGAAAGTCCTTAAGTTAACGGAAGAAAAACCAGGGTTTCCCTCTTAGGGCAAACACCTAGGGCAAGAGAATTTATGCAAGTAATTGAAGTAGATGACCACCAAATTTGAAGTTTTTGTGGAAAACCCTATCTACTTGATGTATAGGCTCTCCGACCACCAAAATCCTTGCTCCCTAGAAATTTTCACGATGCCCTAGATTCCTTTTCTAGCCTTAAAAGGACTGAATTTAGGAGAGGGAAAATATGGAGAAAAAGTGAGAATGATCACCAACAATTTGGATTAGTGCCTTCTCCTTTGTGCATATGGAGTCAAGGATGTGTTAGATTAGTTAATCTTGTTCCTAAGGAGGATGAAATTTGATGCCCTAGCATTAAATTTCAAGCATTTACCCACTCAATGAAATAATGGAGTTTTATGGGAGAGCTACTAGGAGTTCACCACTAGGACATTTTCAACATGTCATGTATGAATAATGCATGCAATTTTCATATAGCTAACATTCAATTAATTTTCAATAAAATTAAGGCATGATTTAGCTTTAACTAGAATCAATTATTCCATACATTAGACATAGAGAATAGGCCTTCAATATTTAAGAGTATTTAAAAGACAATGTGCAATAAACCCATCCATTAATCCAAATAATAGCTCCAAAGAATATCCAAAAATCAGCTCCAAACATCAAAATGCTTCCAAAATCCAATATAGTCCAGAAAAGAGCAAGTGTGAGTTTCCTCTATGAGGTTGAAATTCTAAGTATGATGATGATGAGAGATCAAGTGAGGTCTCTCTAATATATGTGTAGTCTATCATGTCCTATTTTAGCCAACAAGCCCCTCTAACAATAAAATAATGTGCAATTAATGGCCTAGGTCATAAGATGACCTAGTAGCTTTCGCAAATTTAACTTTATCTCCACAAATGCTAGCCAAAAAGTTGACATCATGCTTGTGTGGGCTTCCTTAGGGTTGACGTTGAGGCCTTTTGGTGCCATAACAAGTGGAGAATGCCTCTAAAACCAATATCTATGGGTTGGCCCCTATATCTTGGTGCAAATCATCCTATGGCCCCAAAATGTGGGTTTGGGGCACAAAACCGAGTCCCATGGGTATCAAAGTGGTGTAATCTTTGTCACTGCTCCAACGTTGAGGGCACTGAAGATGTTGCTAGCCCTCCCATGTCTCAAGGCATGAGACACACCTCATCTGGGCCCTAGATCAACTGCCACAACATGTATATACTATTAAGTCGACTGCGAGTAAACTGGTACAGGTGCATCATCCCATCAATAATATAGGGTAAAGTGAAAAAGTTGTGGGCGTTGAAGGTGCCCATGGCTATGAATGATGCTCTATAATGGTCCAGAGTCTCGTGGTTCTCAACGAATCACCTGTGGGTGTCAATATGTCCCTCCAAAGGACCTGAACCCCAGTTAAGTTGCCCAGACCTATAGATGGAACCCCCTGCCAATTACACACAATATCTAGAGTTACAACTTTCATCATCAAGTACATTAATCATTATTGCATCTAAGTGAACCAAGCTTGAAAGAAATTGG
This sequence comes from Pinus albicaulis, assembly GCA_034641835.2. Taxonomy (NCBI): domain Eukaryota; kingdom Viridiplantae; phylum Streptophyta; class Pinopsida; order Pinales; family Pinaceae; genus Pinus; species Pinus albicaulis. Next base: position 528,824,397 of record CM076570.1, on the reverse strand, counting down.
CATAATAATGATTCATATGTGGCTTCTCTTCCAAAATTGGTGCCTTAGTCACGTAATGATGTTACCTCCCTCGGAAGGAGTGGTTAATATATGACCCTATTAGGTGTTCCCAACCCCCAAAGGCAAGTGGCATGTCCTCAATCCACCCTTCAATGGATAGGTGCCATGAGAATAGTGATGGAACAGAGGGGGAAAGAATTTGATGGCCAACTACCATGGTCAAACGGACCAACTAAGATGGAATACCTCATCCATGGTGTCTCGATGTGAGGAAGGAGCAATCGTGGATGCATGAGTTACCTCGGCCTTGGTTTTTCCACCCCTCTATATTGCCTTTTACTTTTCCTTGAATTTTCCTTGTATTACTACTCGTAGCTCCATGAATGAGAGATTGCTTTATATGATGTATAGCAATTATTACCCGCTTTAGGATGGTGTAGTTCATTGCCCATCAAGGGTTGGGACATGCAAGGGTTCCTTGTCTTCTATGAGATAGGGAAATATTGGCCTAGGAACTGGGTGATGGCCATATAATAGAGGTAGAAATTATACTTAGCTTTTGTCCACATGCTAATTTGCAAGTCCCAACCATCTTTTGCATTTTGATTTTTCTTTTATTTTTCTTGTGGCCAACATATGCTTTTTGTTTTCTTTTAGTTGCATCAACCTCCCAAGGTGCATTTCTAGGCCCCACCCAAGGTAATAAAGATGTGTGAGTGTCAAATCTCAATGAATCAATGGTTAGTTGACCCAAAGAATGTAGGTGAAATAGGGGCTCATAATGTAGGATGGAAAGTGGTAAGTACGGAATAGGGATAGATGGGGTTATGTTATCTCAATTATGGCTTCCAAAGTAGTGCCCCTTCCTAAAGCCATAGGCCATTGGAGGAGGTCCCACTAGACTAAGATTTAAATTAACCCCCCATTTAAGGTGAGGGAACAAGATTACAGCCAAGAATCTTCTTTCTTCCAAGTTATCCCATAATCCATGTCAAAATGCCAAATACAAACAAGCATAAGTACCTAATTTCATAATGAATAAAGCACCTTTGATAAGAAGCTCACCTTCCAACATCTGTTCTTAACAAATGGGCAACGAAACATATGATTGATGCAGATGGAAAAGATATAAATGGCATTTCATATCGTCTACAAAGTGGCTCTTAAGGGTTGTTGGTTGTCGTTTGGAAGAGATGAATAGGAGAAAGGCTTCTCTTAGGGGTTACCCACTTTAGTGGGTAACATGCCCTAGTCAAATTCGGTATTGGACATGTACTCAACTTGGGTAGCCATTGCCATTATGTAGACATGGCTCCAACTCAGGGGTGACCTGCTCCTGAGAGAGCTGGAGCAACAAAATTTTATAATTTGGGTGGAACATCCAAGGTATGTAGCTAGTCAATAGTTTTATCATAAATTATTGAGTATACTTTGTTTACGTTTTATGACTTTTTCTGCACATTATTCTCTGTATTTCGTTATGTTATGATGGTATCAATATCACTGAGTGGCATCATGCTAGTGGGATGGATGGGGGTGTTACTTAAATAAGTAGTGGGTGAATTACATTACATATTCACATTGATTAACATAAAATAAACTCTACAAAGAACTAGAAGAAACATTCTACAAAAACCGTAAATGAATGTGATTAGAAACGCAGTCAATATAAATTAAATGGTTGGTAACCGTTGATAAGCATCAAGACACTTTCCTATAATATATCACATTGCCAAGATTTTAAAAATCATAGAAATTAATTAAATTATAACTTTATTTCAAATTATATTGTTATTATTTATATATATATATAAAAAATTAATATATGAACTAAACATATATATATATAAGACATGTAACAAGATTCTTAGTCATGGACAATCACCCCAACTTTACCATGAAGATTCCATGGAATTCTACCATCCAACTATTAATTATTGAAAATTAAATTACAATTTTGAAAGATTTATTCCAGAATAAACGCATACATATTATGAATATATATATATATATATATATATATATATATATATATATAATAAGATATACAATAAAGTTTGATTTTAATTTTTTTAATTAGTTTATTGCGCTGAGAGGCGATATGACCCCGATGTGTAAGTATGTCACGTCCAAAAAAATAATAAAAATAATTTTCATCAATGTCTGCCAAAACATTAACTTGAATCTTATCATATATAACTTGATTCCTTATATTATATATAATATAGCTATCTATTATCTCATTCTCTACAACCCAGTATGGGGTAGATCTCACGTAAAAACATAAATATGTAAAAGTAAATGTAATGTTTAAAATTTAAAATATAAAGAGGTTAGATCCATCTTAACTCCGGATCTATGAAGGGCCGAGAGAGATCAAATCTCTCGAGGTGAAAACCTATTTTTTGAGTGCAAAACGTGAGGAAAGGTTTGCACCTCGAGAGATTTGATCCCTCTAGGTGCTTGATAGATCTGGAGTTAGGATGGATCTAGACTGGTATAATTACAACAATTTTCTTTTTTAATCTATTTTTTCCTAAACAAATTCCTAAATAGAAGATAAACCGAATTTAAAACTAAAATGAAAATTAAACAGAATCTAACTCCTTAATTATGGACTAGAAGATGAAACAGAATATAAAACTATTTTAAAGATAAAACATAATTTAACTACTTAGCTCCAAAATCGGAGATGACACAGAATATAAAACTGTATTGAAGATGAAACTGGGAAAAAAAAACTACATTGATATAAACTAAACCAATGTATCCAAATCCTAATAACACTTAGTTGGAATGACTACAAGAGGACATAAGAACATCTGACTTGGTATATGACATGGACTATAACCGGATAGAGTTTGCAAGTATTACACGATTATGATTTGTGCATACTTTGTCGTTGAAGGCTCAGTTGCTCCCATGTGAAATAGATCTGAATTAGCTTTAAACCTAATAAGATGCATGTTGCACACAAACATATTCCCGACCATGACTTTGGGAAATACCTTCCGTAAATTTCAGCAAACATGGTTCCACGTTTGCTTGTGTAGAAGCTTCTAACGCCATAAATAGCAATGTCGATTGGCTCGTATTTTATGTTCTTGGCTAGTTGCTGACGCATTCGGTTCCAACCATCAGCAACATCATTGTCGGTTCCCAAGTGACTCTGTATTATACCACCATTTCTCAGCACTTGAACATCGTTGGCATTGTCGATCAACCATTCTATCAAGTCCACATATGACATGAGGGGCTTTGATTCCTTATCCTGTTTAAAAATCTCAATTAGCCGCAAATTTTTCAAGACAGCATCTGTTTGGCCGTCCATTTCCATTACAGGTAAGTAAAGCATGCAGTTTCTGCCTTCGAAACGAATTTCATTGAGCGGCCCTCTGTTCGGAGCGAATTTCACCCCTTCACCTCTGAGTTCTGCCGCTTGTGGGAGAGTGATCCTGCTGACGCGTTTGTTGTTTCTCCTTGATTTAGAAGGGTATTTAACATATGAAGAGCTGATAATATTTTCATATACAAATTCCAAAAGATGCGAATCCCCCTTCCATGAGACTCCAAGTGTTACATGTGAATCCTCACTGTCACAAATATTTTGAATAGGTGCCAATTTGGGCCAGGCCTGTTTCAGAATGTAGTCGAGGCTCCGATCTGTGTTTGTCTGCCCTTGATGGATCAGGTTGTTTGTATCTTTATCTGGATCCTGTTGATACATACTTGTCTCCCATTGAAGGATCTTTTGTAAGACAGAAAAGGGTATTTGATTGCCAATTTTCATAGCATCCTCCTGAACTGCAAAGTGTTGTACCCATGATTGGAAGAAGTCATCTGCATTACGGACCCAGCTTGCTGATATCTCCGAACGGCAGCGATGGAAGGGAGATGCATTACTCTGGGGTAAACCGCCTAAAAATCTAGAAAACAGAAAAGTGTATCATTCAGGTTACTGGCCATATTTTAGCAAACACTAAGAAGGAGGCGGCTAACCTATAACCAATCTTATCTCTAGGTCCATCCTACATCGAAATTTTGTGGGTTTTTACATGGATTGAATTAAAAACATAATGATAAGACTCACTGATCGTCCCTCTAGGCCCACCTGAACTGCGGATTTTGAAACTTTAAAATTGCAGCAAAATTTTGATAGAAAAGGAGAGCATACCTCAAGAATTCCAGAAGGAATAAGCCATCTCAAGACATCATCCGAGCTAGGTCATCGGCATTGTAAAGATCCATCTTCCGACGCCGGCCTTCTTCGTTAATTAAAGGACATTGCAACCAAGTATACCAAGCTCGAACCTCACTCATAAACCCATCAGCGCTCATGTTGTTCTCCAGCTCCTTGAAATGGAAGTCTTCATAGCGTATACAGATGAGGCTGCCTTTAATTATTTCTGACTCGTCTGAGTCAGGTCTGTGATAAAAAGGGCCGAGAGGAAACTTCTGAGGCACATGCAGTTTTTCCTGCTCACTTTGGCAGATAGCAGTCAACTCTTGAGCAAGCGAGTCATTGGATATGTGGGAGATGTGTTGGGGGTGTGTGCCAACCTGATCGATTAGTAATTCAGTTGGCTGTGCCGAGAAAACACGATTGACGTGCCTATTCCATACCCGAAACCTTTTAAGAAGATCAGCTACTCCAGGGATACTGGGGATGGTTCGGATGCCACTTCCAGCGTTCTCTTCTCGCTTTGGTGGTACCTGTGGCGTCTGAGTCGGCATATCTATCGCAGTGTCGGAGATGATGCAAGAGTCAAACTAATCCTTTTTCTTTCTGAGAGGAGCTCCATGTTAAAAATATTAAAGTCACCTGCCAGCCTTGGGCAGGAAGAAGAAGAAACAAGTACAAAGGCAGCACAACAGCAGATATTGAGTGCACAACACTCTGTATTGAAGAAGCATGGAGAAATCCATAAGGATGAATTTAAATTGTTATGGGCCGCAGCTACAAATAGAAGAGGAAAATTAATTTGGATTATGGGGGAAGTTACTTTTGCAGGTGGAATGAAGATTTCCCGTAGTCTGAACTACGGAGGTGCAGTTTTATTTAAAATAGTCATTTCGGGCTTTAAAGCCCTTAACAACCAAGAATGGAGAAATTGAATTAAACAGGCGGAAGTCCTTTTTGTTTTTGACTTGGCGGATAAGTGGTCCCCACCACTTAATCGCTAATCGCAATCGTAGATTTCTTTTTGAGCAGTGTCTTGTTGATGAGGAGTCGCGATGCGATGCGATCACAATCGCAATCGCAATCGCAATACATATGTTCTAAAACCAAGTGTCTTGTTGATGGAAGAGTTCCGCAAGCGGAACGTTTTATATAACATATCACATTATAATATAATCGCCCCCCCACAGCAGCGGAGGCCCATGGGTCCACTTGACCACATGGCAAAGACTTAATGGAATTGCAAGGTTGCAATCGCAAGGTTCAATCGGAGGTTCTTTGTTATCTACTCCGATCAAAGGCTGGACCCGATTTGGTTATATGCTACAGTCCATAGTTCAATCGCATCCGGCTCTTGATCGCAATCGCAAGCTCTTAAGTGTTGGGCCCGATTGCACTTTGAAATTGGCGGACCCGATGGTAGTATGCAATGGAGTTAATAAATTCCATCGCATCCGGGATCTTAATCGCAATCGGAACTTTCCGATTGATCGCACCCTTTTGTTATATGCTCTGATTGAAGTGGCGGACCCGATTCATATTATAGGCCGCAGTTTATATGACTCATCGCATCCGTTTTTGAGTCGCAATCGGAACCTCTTTAGAACGAGGCCCGATCACACATAGTTGAAGTTCGAACCCGATTGCTCTATGAGCCATGTTCTATATGGTCATCGCATCCGGGTCCTCAATCGCAATCGCAAGTTTTTGTTTGACACCGTCGATCCGCTGATTGCGATGTGGTCCCCACTCGCACATCGTGCATTTGAATTTTTTAAAGTTCTGCAAAGGTTTTTTATGTAATGTTTTTTATGCGCGGCATATAAAAGCCAAAAGGCCTGCAAGGCTGGGTATCATTGCATTGTCATTTGTTTTGTTTCACACAGCAGCGCAGAAGAAATAGAAAACACAGCAGTGTTGGTGATTTTGTTAGAGAAACAGAGATTTGTTTTTGTAGCACTGCGTTTGTAGCAGTCATTAGTTTTTGTTATCCCTCTGTTAAGAGGAAGAGTTGTATCAGTTTTTGAAGAAATAGAAGATTGTTTTAAAAGTCTGAAAAACTCTGTCTCCTGCCAAATTTGTTTTAACTTCTCTGTGTTGTAGAGGAGGATATTATTCTCTCTACTTCTGTTGTTTGGAATTCTCAAAATTCCAACATGGTATCAGAGCTAGTTCAGGCTCTTTGAATGTTTCAAAGAAGCTAAAGAAGAAGAAGACTTGTTGCAGCGTTTCCTCCAGCAGAGTGAAAGCTCAACAGAGGTCAAAAGATCAGGTATTTCTCAAAGAAAACATAGTTGTTGTTTAGTGTTTAAAAAGAGTTTTTTCTTTCAAAGAAAGAAAGATAGTTTGTTTAAGTTCAGTGTTCAGTTTAAGAGCAATGGCTGAACCAAGTATAGGAATGAACATTGGAAATGTTCAACTTCCACGATTTAATGGAAATAACTATGATTATTGGGCCATTACAATGAGAGCCCTGTTTGTCTCACAAGACTTATGGGAACTTGTAGAAGATGGTTTTGTTGAACCAGCTGATGAGCAGGCTTTTAACGCCTTGACTCAAGCAGAGAAGGACATATTGAAGAGAAATAGGAAGAAAGATGCTAAAGCTCTCTTCTTATTGTATCAAGCAGTAAATGAGAGTGTGTTTCCAAGGATAGCAGCAGCCCAGAAATCCAAGGAGGCATGGGAAACTCTGAAAGTAGCCTATCAAGGTATGGAGAAAGTTAAGACAGCAAAACTTCAATTGCTGAGAAGATATTTTGAAACTCTTTGCATGAAAGAGTCAGATAATGTAGACACATTTTTTACACATGTGATTGGGATTGTAAATCAGATAAGATCCCATGGAGAAACTCTTGAAGAAAGAAGGATTGTGGAGAAAATTTTGAGAATCTTACCCTCAAAGTTTGATGTTATTGTTACTACCATAGAAGAGACCAAAGATCTCTCACAGTTCATAGTGGATGAACTTCATGCCTCGCTGATAACTCATGAACAGAGATTGAGCAGAGATGAACACCCATCTCTTGAGCACGCCTTCAAGACCTAGATGCCTTCAGGAAGGGGAAGAGGTCAAGGTAAAGGAAGAGGAAGAAGAAGAAGCCAGAACAGAGGTGGAAGGAACAACCCTTCACATTCACATGGAAGGAGCAACAATCAGAATCAGAGCCATGGCCAATGCAACAGCCAACAAGGTGGACATCAACACCAACATGCTCATGGACAAAGGTATGACAAATCCAATGTCCAATGTCATTATTGCAAGAAATATGGGCACTATGCCAACGAATGTAGAAAGAAGCAAAATGATATGAAAAATAAGCAAAATGCTAATGTAGCAAAAGAGGAAAAGAACCCAAGTAATTTGTTGTTAGCGTCTAATGTAGCACAGGATAGAGAAGGTGATGTTTGGTTCTTAGATTCAGGATGTAGTAATCACATGACTTGAAACAGAGCAATGTTTTCCAATCTAGATGAAGAGATTAAATCTGAAGTAACCACAGGAACTGATACTAAGATCTCTGTAAAAGGAAAAGGCAGAGTTAGTATTCGAGAAAGAAATGGGGAGCAGAAATTTGTCCCTGATGTGTATTATGTTCCAGGTTTGAAATGTAATCTTTTGAGCATTGGGCAGCTCATAAACAAAGGTTACAATGTAATATTTAAGGATGATGTGTGCACAATAAAAGATATTCCTCCAAGCAAGAAAATCATTGCTGAAATTCAAATGACCAGCAATAGAATGTTTCCTCTCAAGCTCAACACTGACTTGAAGGGAAAAGGAAAGAGTATAGCAGCTGTAACACAAGAAGCCTTTCAGAAGGAAGAGAAAGATGAAAATTGGTTATGGCACCTGAGATTTGGACATCTCAATTTTGGAGGATTAAATTTTCTGCATAGAAAAGGAATGGTAAGAGGTTTGCCATTGATTGAGAAGCCTGACAGCCTATGTGAAGGCTGCATCTTGGGAAAGCAACACAGAGAAAATTTTCCTTCAGGGAAAAGCATAAGGGTGAAAGCACCTTTGGAGATAATCCACTCAGATTTGTGTGGGCCGATGCAAACAGCATCAGTTTCAGGGAGTAATTACATGCTGACTTTCATAAATGATTTCACAAGAAAAGTGTGGGTTTATTTTCTGAAATATAAGAGTGAAGTATTTCAGAAATTTTGCCATTTTAAAGCTCTTGTAGAGAAATAGAGCGGGTTGCACATTAAAGTCCTCAGAATCAACAGAGGAGGAGAATACATATCAAAGGAATTTCTGCGATTCTGCAGAGAGAACGGCATACACAAGCAATTTACCACAAGGTACACACCGCAACAGAATGGAGTTGCTGAAAGGAAGAATCGAACCATAATGGAAATGGTGAGAAGCATGCTAAAGGCAAAACACTTGTCGAATGAGTATTGGGCAGAAGCAGCAAACTATGTTGTGTATATTTTAAATATATGCCCCACAAAAGCTGTGATGAACAAAGTTCCAGAAGAAGCGTGGAGTGGCAGAAAACAGGGAGTCACCCACATGAGAGTTTTTGGATGTGTTGCATATGCACACATTCCAGACAAGTTGAGAAAGAAGTTGGATAGTAAGGGGGAGAAGTGCATTTTCCTTGGATATTGCGAAGATTCCAAAGGATACAGATTGTATAACCTATCCACAAAGAAGTTTGTAATAAGCAGAGATGTGCAATTTATTGAAGAGGAAGCGTGGGATGGAAGCATTGAGAAAACAATCAATGTTAAAAACTGTTTGTCTCATGATGAAGATGAAGGAGATGTGGTTGAAATTAACAACCCATCCACTGCACAACCTCCTCAAATGTAAGGACAACAATGGACACCTCAAGCGGCAGCGAGAACACCCTTGAGAAGAAGCGTGAGTGGTTCACCGAGTACACCACATGGAGCAGAATTGAGTGCTTCTTCAAGCACGACTACACCAAGTGAAAGTGGAACAAGGTTCAGAAGCATTAGAGGAATCTATGAGCAGGGAGCAGCAAACGAAGGTATGAATTCCTTATTTTCTTTGTATTGTCAAGTTGATGATCATATTCATTTTGAAGAAGCAATTAAAGATAGAAAATGGATAGAAGCTATGGACGAAGAAATTAAAGCCATAGAGAAGAACAAAACATGGGAGTTAGTTGATCTCCCAGAAGGTAAAGAAGTTATTGGTGTAAAATGGGTCTATAAGACCAAAAGCAATACTGAAGGAAAAATAGAAAGACACAGGGCCAGACTTGTTGTCAAAGGATACAAGCAGAAGCAAGGGATTGACTATGAAGAAACTTTTGCACCAGTTGCAAGAATTGAGACAGTAAGAGCAGTGTTGTCCATAGCAGCACAAAAAAAATGGAAAGTATACCAGATGGATGTAAAATCTGCATTTTTAAATGGAGTTTTAATGGAAGATGTATATGTGGAACAACCTCTTGGATATGAGAATAAAGGCCAAAGCTCTTTATAGGCTGAAACAAGCACCAAGAGCGTGGTACAACAGAATAGACTCCTATCTATTGGAGAATGGATTTGAAAAGTGTGAGGGAGAACCCACTCTCTACATCAAAGAAAAGGATGGTAAGATACTCATTGTTGTTTTATATGTTGATGATTTAATTTTTACAGGTAATGATGATTACCTCATTGAGAATTTTAAAACAGTCATGAAAGATGAATTTGAAATGACTGATATGGGTTTGTTGAGATACTTCTTGGGAATAGAAGTAGAGCAAGGTGAGAAAGGAATTTTATATCTCAAGCAAAGTATGTGAATCAAGTTTTAAAAATATTTAATATGCAGGAGTGCAAAGCTACAATTACTCCCACAGTAATGGGATTGAAGTTGAGTAAAGATGACAGCAGCAAGGATGTTGATCCAAGTTTGTATAAAAGCATAGTTGGCAGCCTCATGTATTTGACTGCAACTAGGCCGGATATTATGCATGCAGTTAGCTTAATTTTCAGATTTATGGAGAAGCCAAAAGAAGCACATTGGCAAGCGGCAAAGAGAATTTTGAGGTATGTGAAAGGAACAAAAAGATTTGATATTTTGTATACAGCTTCAGAAAATTCAGAATTAGTTGGATACACTGACAGTGATTGGGCTGGAAGTGTAGATGATCGGAAGAGCACTTCTGGTTATATTTTTCATATGGGTTCAGGAGCCATTTCATGGGCTTCTAAGAAACAACCTATTGTATCATTATCTACTGCAAAAGAAGAGTATGTGGCAGCTACAACAGCAGCGTGTCAAGCAATTTGGATGAGAAGAATGTTGAAAACTCTATGTCAAGAACAAGTAAAAGGGACAGTGATTTATTGTGACAATAGCTCAGCTATTGCATTGTCAAATAACTTTTTATCTCATAAAAGAACAAAGCACATAGACACAAAATTTCATTATATCAGAGAATTGGTAAACAATGGAGAAATTGTTTTACAGCATTGTAAAACAAAGGAACAATATGCAGATATCTTAACTAAACCATTGGGATATAAGACATTTAAATTTTTAAGAAAATGCTTGGGTATGATAGATAACCCAGCAGCTGACTTTAAGGGGGAGTGTTAAAAGTATTAAAGTCACCTACCAGCCTTGGGCAGGAAGAAGAAGAAACAAGTACAAAGGCAGCAGCAGCAGAGATTGAGTGCACAGCACTCTGTATTGAAGAAGCATGGAGAAATCCGTAAGGATGAATTTAAATTGTTATGGGCCACAGCCACAAACAAAAGAGGAGAATTAAGTTGGATTATGGGGGAAGTTACTTTTGCAGGTGGAATGAAGATTTCCCGTAGTTCTGAACTACGGAGGAGCAGTTTTATTTAAAACAGTCATTTCGGGCTTTAAAGCCCTCAACAACCAAGAATGGAGAAATTGAATTAAACAGGCGGAAGTCCTTTTTGTTTTTGACTTGGCGGATAAGTGGTCCCCACCACTTAATCACTAATCGCAATCGCAGATTTCTTTTTGAGCAGTGTCTTGTTGATGAGGAGTCGCGATACGATGCGATCACAATCGCAATCGCAATCGCAATACATATGTTCTAAAACCAAGTGTCTTGTTGATGGAAGAGTTCCGCAAGCGGAACATTTTCTATAACATATCACATTATAATATAATCGCCCCCCCACAGCAGCGGAGGCCCGTGGGTCCACTTGACCACGTGGCGAAGACTTAATGGAATCGCAAGGTTGCAATCGCAAGGTTCAATCGGAGGTTCTTTGTTATGTACTCCGATCAAAGGCCGGACCCGATCCGGTTATATGCTACAGTCCATAGTTCAATCGCATCTGGCTCTTGATCGCAATCACAAGCTCTTAAGTGTTGGGCCGATTGCACTTTGAAATTGGCGGACCTGATGGTAGTATGCAATGGAGTTAATAAAGTCCATCACGTCCGGGATCTTAATCGCAATCGGAACTTTCCGATTGATCGCACCCTTTTGTTATATGCTCCTATTGAAGTGGCGGACCCGATTCATATTATAGGCCATAGTTGATATGACTCATCGCATCCGTTTTTGAGTCGCAATCGGAACCTCTTTAGAACGAGGCCCGATCGTACATAGTTGAAGTTCGGGCCCGATTGCTCTATGAGCCATGTTCTATATGGTCATCGCATCCCGGTCCTCAATCACAATCGCAAGTTTTTGTTTGACACCGCCGATCCGCCGACTGCGATGTGGTCCCCACTCGCACGTCATGCATTTGAATTTTTTAAAGTTCCGCAAAGGTTTTTTATGTAATGTTTTTTATGCGTGGCATATAAAAGCCAAAAGGCCTGCGAGCCTGGGTATCATTGCATTGTCATTTGTTTTGTTTCGCACAGCAGCGCAGAAGAAAAGAGAAAACACAGCAGTGTTGGTGATTTTGTTAGAGAGACAGAGATTTGTTTTTGTAGCACTGTGTCTGAAGCAGTCATTAGTTTTTGTTATCCCTCTCTTAAGACGAAGAGTTGTATCAGTTTTTGAAGAAATAGAAGATTGTTTTAAAAGTCTGAAAAACTCTGTCTCCTGCCAAATTTGTTTTAACTTCTCTGTGTTGTAGAGGAGGAGATTATTCTCTCTACTTCTCTTGTTTGGAATTCTCAAAATTCCAACACTCCAAGGGTTTTTCAGTGTGTTCAATCCCAGGTTGCAGACAGTTTTTCAGGGTGCAGAGTCTTAAAAACATGTTTTAAGAATCTAAGGGTTTTTCAGACGGTGCTAAATCTATATAAGGTTTTGAAAAGAACCCTAAGGTTTTCCGGGGCGCCGAAGCCCAAGAGTTTTTTTGGGCATTTCAGGATTCTGAACCTGAGAAGAGCCCAACAAGGGTTTTAATTTAATAGACTAAATACTCTCCTAGTAGTGGAGGTGCTCCCTTGTCGAACCTCATCTCCTACATTTATTGCTTCCAGTGGCTTCTGAGTGATAATCTCGATCCCGGGCTCGCCCATGATGCAGCAGAGCCGGTGGCTTCTGAGTGATAATCCGGATCTCGGGCTCGCCCATGATGCAACAGGGCCGTATTTTTCCAGGGATTAAGCCTAGAGATCCAAAGACCACCAGCTAGGTCACGACTTGGCAATTTCATCGGGGAGCAATTGGCAACTTCATAGGCTATTATCCTGATGAATCATACTGGCGGCGGGTTCGAAACCATCATTGGCTTGTTCCAAACAGGGATGAATTATGAGATTGTCTTTTGGATTATTATTAAGTTTTAAATTTTGGTTTTAATTATTTAATGTGGTTTTCCTTATTAGTATAATTATATTGGTATTAAGTTTTAAATTTTGGTTTTAATTATTTAATTTGGTTTACCTTATTATTATAATTATATTTAATAAAATTTAAATTTAATTATGTAATTAATAAGAAAAAATCTCATAATTAATATAAATTACAAAAAACTTTAACAAAAATAAATTAATAATTAATATTAAGGTGCAAAAGATTTTATTGTATAGTTGTGTATATTTTGTACATTGAGGTAGTGGAATAGGAAAAACATTTCATTTTGAATGTTGGGTAATGGAATTTGAAAAATATTTCATTTTGGAATGTGATGCGTTTAAGATATCTTAAGATATCTGAGAAAGTTATGAGAATATATTAATATTAATTATTTAGCATTGTTTTTTGACTAAAAAGATTATTGAAATATTAGGTTAGCTAATTATCAATTTGAATAAAAAATAAATTAAATTACAAAAAACCAAAAACAAAACTCATAGTCTCATAAACTACTTTTAATTTTAAAATATTATTTCGATAAACTATTTTTAGTTACGCTAAAATATCATTTCATTTTATGATAAATTAGGAAGACATTCTGCCCGTGGGCTAAATGGCAGAGAGAATTATTTTTACTTTTATTGAGACATTCCGCCTGTGGGGTAGATGCCTTCGAGCCTTTATTTAATTGAGATATTTTTCGAATTTTTAATAAATTGAGACATTCCGCTGGGTTGATGCCTTAAGTTTTTTTTAACCGAGACCTTCTTTCAATTGAGACATCCCGCGAGTGAGATAGGTCGTTGAGATTATTTTCAATTTAAAATACATTGGTGCACACATGGCTTTCAATTTTAAATCCGTTTACGTTATCCATATTGGCGCACACATGGCTTTCAATTTTATTTACGTCTACATTATCCACATTGGTGCACACATGGCAGCATGAGATTCATACGTATATGATGATATGGAAGTATAAGAGGGTGACATGTGGCATGTCAGGTTATTATTATTGGGTGGTTAAATGGCCAAAAGTGCACCACCAATCATAGGTTTTCACGTAGCACAATGACATCATGTTTACATTAGCGTTATGTTGACCATGGACACCTAAGGCTTAAGTTCTATGAATTTGTTTATATTTGTTGTTAAAATTGGCTGAAATTAAAGTACTTAATTGGAAATTTCATTGTTGTTTGATCAAATCAAAGTGATGGAGATATCACCTAAATTTTCTGGCACAGACACAGTGTTGCATGAACATATATGTTTTTGTTTAAATAAAATCAGGAGATTTTCTTGGAAATTTAAAGAGTGGACTATGTCGGGGAAACAGTTTTTGGAGCGTTTGACGATGATTTTTACCGTTTTGTGAGAAAGCAAACAGTTACGGACTCCATTTGATCAAACCCTCCTACATATAATGTACATATTCAGAAGACCGATTGTCGCCTCTCCATATCGATCTCCAGAGTTCGCAATGAATCTTATGAGTCTGTTTTCATACGAGCCTGCTTGATGGCTATCACCTGTTAGGTAGCTCTACAACAGAAGTCTTTGAGCAACAAGCAGAAACGTGAGCCGGGGAATTCTTCTGTTCCCACTAGTGACATCTACTGAAACACCCAAATGATCTATAGAGCTCTGTATACATTAAAAGCCCTTATCGAGAAGACTGACTGCCCCCTCTCCATACAAATCTCCAGAGTTCTCAGTGAATCTTAAAGCATTTATCTTGAAACAAATAGAATCCATTGAAATGGTAACTGGGAAAATGTGTTTAAGAAAATGTCGAGAAAGGTCCTATCCAGTATAGCGCGAAGATGAAACTGAGAAATATGGACAGAAAGGTCGTGCAACAGGAGTATTAGCAACAGATTTACGATGAACAGATGCAAAGTTTATTTGGGATTGGTTTTGGTTCTACTTTTTGGCGTTGCAATTCATGGTTATGGTTTGGGTTTGGGTTTGAGAGAGGCACAATTTGAAGCTGGGTGGAGCAATTAGGATTTCGGCACTGCAACGGTGAAGGGTTGGACCTTAATGCATTCAAACATGATAAAGGGACCAAAATTTTCAGTACTTGTGGAAACAAATGATCTAGGACAAGTGAAAATTGCCTCATCGGCCAAAGCTGGGAAGTGAGTTTGGGTCAATGCCAAATAGTATAGGGACATTTTAAAACGAAGACTAGCCCGTCTAAAATGGGAGCAGACAAGGAAAAAACAGTCTCAAAGGAAAAGTACTCGGACCCTTCGCAATAAGAAATATTCAAACAATTCCCATTTGCAAGCATATGGCAACAACAAGCCCACAGGAAAATTCATTAATGATTTTGCCTTGTGCAATCCCACATCCACACCTCTCACCTGGTCATCTGAACTCTATGTGATAGAATTGTTAAGTGCAAAAAAGAGGTTGGAGGTTTTAAAAGTTAAAGAGCAGGAAAGGAATCATACAATTCATGTAATAACAACTGAGAACCAGGATTTAGCAAAAAGCAATAAAATTTTGGAGCAAGTAACATTGCTACAGGAAGCTCTCCTGATAGGGAAGAGAGTATGGCAACGTAGGAAGGCAGATGTGCAAAACATGAAGAAATTTGTAGTGGAGAGTACAGAGGTGGTGAATGCGAAACCATCCCAAGATAAATGGAAAGCAGTTGCGCAAATAGACAACCATGAAGAGACAACAAGAGAAGAAAGGAAAGGAGGCTCCACAAAAGTTTCCAAACTTGAGTTGAAGTTATTAGCAGTTCTGTTAATAGGGAAGGAGAAGCAAACATTCGGGTCGACATCATGCAAGATAGAGAAAGCAAGGAAAGGCAAGATGGAGCAACAAACATAATTATTAAAGGGGTAAAAGACTATGGGGAAAATGAATCTACTTTTAACCTTGCAAGGGACTTCTTAAAAGACAAACTTCTATGGCAAGGAAAAATATTCCAAGAATGGAGGGTAGGAAATTTTAACGGTGAGAGAGCCATGCCCATAAGAGTCATCATGCCTAGCTTGCATGATAAAGATATCATTCTAAGCAAGAAACAACTCTTGAGGGGTTCTTTGTTTTTTCTAGAAGAAGATTTAATTGTTAGACAACAAGAGGAAAGGAGGGAGGAAACGTCAAAGGTTAGGGCAACAAGAGATGAGGGAAAGAGAGCATGGATTTATAAGGGTAAATTTTTGATAACACGATTTGGAGCTCCTTCCAAAACAGGGCAGCAAAATGATAATAAAGAAGTGAGAACAAACTCTTTAGCAGGAAATCAAGAAGCAAGGTCAACATGGGCAAACAGGGACACAGACTCAACTGTGAGTCTTGCATGTCAAAACAAATAGCAATCAGTTCATACCCAGGTTTCCTGAAGTTTAGATGGTTGGAACTTCAAATGTTTCCCATGGAGACGAGGACTTGGGTTAGGGCCTATTGCAAAAGATAGAGACATAATTTTCCTCATAGAAACACATGAGCATGAAGGGTGCAAGACACCTTTGTTTGAAGGGTACTAGAAGATGGTAGTGTGGAACAAGGCAACAGGGAATGGCAAAGGACACGGGGGTATCATGGTATTAGTGAGAGAAAAATAAGGTCGTTTCATTTTAAAGAAAAAGAAGACTCAAATAAACAATTTGTTTGGTTTAAAATATGAGAAAATGGAAATCACATCAGAATTATAGCATGCTATTTTACGTTGCAAGTTTCAAAAATCTACAAAAGTAGAGGGCTTGACAACAAAGATCCCTTTGAAACTATTGTAGCTCCTAGAGACAGCCTTGAGTTGCAAAAGACGAGTGCCTAGGACATCTTGAATTCAAAGGTTAGATTTAGACGATTTTAAGGGTGTCTCTAACAGAATATTGATAAGGAGAATAATGATTGTGGTGGTTCAGGAATGGTGAAGACTTTGGAGTTTGATTCATGTGAATTACCCTATACTACGAGAGGGATCAGGAGGTTGTATGGCTCGGTGGCTATTCAAGTGGGCCTAGTATGAAACAATGAGCAGAGGCTTTCAAAATATGTAGAGGTGTTGAGAAAGAACGGAGGAGGAGGAACCCGCGAGAGATAGGCTTAAAAGTCTTAAGAATATGTCTCCCATGAACTCAGAAGAAGCGGATGCAAGTGAAATATGACCAACAGCAGAGATTCGTGGAGCGCAAATTAAGGGAGCACAAAAAATTTAACACAGTGAGCATTATACATACACGAATTCATGGAAAAAAATGCTTACCACCGGCAGCTACATTACACAAATCATCAAAGCAACAGAACATTGAAAGATGATTATACATAAAAAAAAAAAAAGATGACTGATAAACAAGAGAATACAGATACATACTACTCATTACTCCATCTGGAATCCAAATCAACAACATTGTATATCATATTATTTTCAAAACAGCTCTCCCAAATATGTGTCTCAGAGCATAAAGAGCACAGTCATACAGAACTACAGAAAAATTTCTCTAAAATTCAGAAGCTGCCTTTCATCTCTGAACTCTCTACATATAGAGTTCTCTTTGAGGGTCTACGATCGAATAATCGTTCATGATCAGCCCACACATGTGAAAATCAAAATATCCTAACCAACTTTCAGAGCGTGCATCAAGCAATCACTCTTGTAATCAAAGAATCAAAACAAAATCGAGTGAAATCGAGATTTCACCAAAAAAACATCATAATCAAACAGTAAAAGAGAAACATAGTTGGCCACGGAGGCCAAATCCTAGAATCTTCAAAATGGGGCAACGAGGAGTGCCTGTGAGCAAGTGGGCAGTTTGGTTTCCATCGCATGCTTCCACCTGATGTGGGAAGCTTCCACTCCCTTGTTCTCATAGTTCACATTAACCGTTATGAAACGTCCAGTCATGCCGCGCGTGCTTGGCTCTTTAGTAAAGATTTCCTGGACAAAGTGAATCAACCATAGTTGTGCTTGTTCCACCAAAAACCCAAGTTGTGCTTAACTTGCAAAACCGGAGACTGAGCTTCAGAAGGGGGCCTGTGGCATTAACACATATCGGGATGGTTTAACACTACAAAGGGTGAGACAATGGCCGTGGGGGGACTTTGATGACGTGGCATGGAGGTGGGGCCCAAATTCATATCGCAAATCGCAAGTTTTACATATGAGAAGTGAAGAGTAAAGGTTATAATCTATGAAGTGCGAAGCACGAATGCGGTGAGTGGAAGATGATGTGGCATGACAGAGGTGGGGCCCAAGTTCATATCACAAATCACAATCGAGAAGTTTTACATATGAGAAGTGGGAGGTAAGTGGTAATATTTGTGATGTGTGAAGTGCGATGAGCGGAGGGGTGACGTGGCAGGATGGAGGTGGGGTGCTCGCACATCGCAAATTGCAAGTTTTACATATGAGCAGCCAAGGGTAAAGGTTATAATCTGCGAAGTGCAAAGTGTGATTGCGGTGAGTGGAAGATGATGTGGCATGACAGAGGTGGGGCCCAAGTTCATATCGCAAATCAAAATCAGGAAGTTTTACGTATGAGAAGTAGGAGGTAAATGTTAAAATCTGCGATGTACAATTTGTGATGAATGGAGAGGTTGGAGATGCGAAAAGGTAAATGATAAGAGCTCTTTCATATTTTGACTGTGGGGTGTCCTCCCGACTCGTGCTTTAAGTGTTTGGCCTTCACTTTAGCCACTCCTGCTCTTCATTTTCTTAGCTTTCCCATGTTGCCTTATCGTTCATAGAAACCACAAGCCAACATTGCCTTATATGAGCCACTTCTCCACCTTGTGCGCGGTCACAGACCAACATTGGCTCCATCTAGGGACAACGTGTTGTTCTTAGTGCGTTGAGAACCTGCAGACCTAAATGTCTGTGCTTTATTGGGCGCATGGAGTCGCAAATGCATACTTTAAATCTGAACTGAAACTGCAACTGAGTTGTGCACTGCAAACTATCAAAACAGAAATCACTGCCGCACCTTGAAAATATCGAATGTTGAAATCTGACCCAAGCTGAAATTGAAATCTGAAACACACTTGAACTAAAAACTGCAAAACAATCTGAAACTAAAATTGGAAAAATGCTCATAGTACTGAGATTATTTGCACACCTACCTACCCTAATCTGTTGGAATTACTGCTATTGTAAATGATACAATAATGCCAGTGTAACCAGGCAAGCAGCTACTCTAATAACTTTGTTCTTTCACTATTTTTCACCAAACTAAGGAACAAACCTGTTAATGGTTTTTGATAGAAATTCCCAACCTGATCTCCATTGCAAGGAGCTTGGCAAACTTGAACCACAACAGAAGTATTGAAAAGGTATGGTAGCTTTGTGATGAAAAATTTCTCAATATAGATAGCCACTGGATCAAGATACACTTGACCTATTTCTGAATATGCTGACCCAACCGATCCAACCTCACAACTTGGTACTACACATGTGTTCTCCATGCCTTCAAACAACTTGGAACATGTTTTCATTTTATCTGATGAATTAAGGCATAAGGGTAAAAAATCAAACTGGTTCAATTCTTCCTTTGTTTTAAACTTTGCCTCTCTGTTCAGCAGGTTCACTTCCACACCAACTGCAACATTTTGCATTTCTTCAAGGGTTGCAGTGTCCCTTTCTCTTATTTGGAATGACATCTCTGGATTAAAGGCATTTGAGTAATGCAAGAGAGCTACTCTTGGGGGTGGCCTTATATCAACGGGCATTGAATGATACACCTTATTGAACTTGGTTGAAAAATTTTGTACTGTCTCCCCTGGCTGCCTTTTTAAATGTTCATACTCTTCTATAATAAGAAAGACATTCCCCATGATTACCCATCGACCTAGGAAAAATTGCATGAATTGATGAAAGTTTCTCCTGCTAGAAGCTGGAAGATTCTCAAACCAATTTTTAACTTTACCTTGTTCTGAAAGAGAATTTGAGAGATGGTCTTCATCATGCAAATCTAACTGGTCTTTAATCTCTGAAGGAAACATTGCTTGCTGAGGATTTTCTTGTGGATCTAGACAATTAAGCTCTGTTGCCTCTGTTTCCGGATCACCAAACTATTGTTGATTTTTAGTGTTGTCCTCTAGGAAACACTCCTGCTCTTCCCCTTCTTCATGGAGGGTAAGCTCGCCTCCCTCTTCTTCAGAATAGGCTAGGAACTAGTTTTCTACATGCAGTCCAAAAGCCACCATGGGTCGTTCTTCTTGGAGATTAAAGGGTGTGGTCTCTTTTTCTGTAATGGCTTCTTTGAGCTACTCGTTGGGAGGGTCAGGCAATTTCAAGGGTATATATTAGGACTTCTCATTTTTGGGAAACATAGCTTCTTTCTTAGTGGATGCAGTGGCATTACGAGGGGCCGACTCTTTTAATGGCTTTCCCTTTACTGTCAAGACAACCAGGGGGGTTTGTTCTCTTGATATCGACTCTTTGTTCTGCTCTTGCACTCGGGTTCTCTTCCTGGAGGACTGAGGTTATATTTCTTGTGGAGTTGAGCTTTCATGAAATCCACGAACTATGTGCAATAACTATCAATATCTTGATCCTCTGGAAGGACTCCTTCTCCTCTTGCTCCCCTTATAGGAGGACTTCAACCTCCTCATCATCAGAGTAAGCGAAGAATTGATTCTCTTGACTGTCTGTGACTTCCTCGGCCTTTCCCTCCATCTCTCTCCCAGTATATAGCAGGTTGAATGTGTTCTTGCTGTTCCTTCCTACCCCATTGCAACAACTGCAGAGGGGGCTTCCGATGCTGAGGATTAAACCCTTGGTTAGGAATCATTTGGTTGGGACAAGGAGAGGAATTTTTGGCCTCCAATTCAAGCTTAATCAACTTGTTTGAAAGGTTCTTTATTAATTTATTCATTTCTTCAATTATATACTCTTGTGATTCCTTTTCCTGATTTGAAGCAGAAGCCTCCTCCCTTTTCTTTCTTCAGGATTCATGTTTTGTCTTCCCCTTGAATTTACCAGTGAAGAAAAGTTTGCTTCTACCTCCAATGCATTAGTCTGGATCTAATCCAGAGATGTGGATTTTATTTCTCTTAGGATCAACCCAAACTCCGGTTCGAAAGCTCCTGTGAAGACCACCTTAGCATTTGCTTGGGGAGGATTTATTTCAGCACAGAGATTATTATAGAGCTTATTTAAACTCCTTATGAATTATGTTACATCCTCATTGTGTCTCTTTTTTAGAGCATTGAACTCGGTGAGGACGTATCCATGGTCCCTCTTTTCTCCCCATTTTAATGTGAAGAAATTTCCATTTCTTCCCAAGTGTGGACTGTATTGTTGGCTAGAGACTTGAACCATTTCCAAGCTTCTCCCTCCAAGGATTGGAAGAAAAGCCTTAATACCACATCTAAGTGCTCTACATTCAAATTCTTAGCGAAGGCGTAGAAGGTTTCAATATGTCTCTGCGCAGAAGTATTATCTTCCCCGGTGAACCTGTTAGCCATCCATAATTTTGACATATTCAAAGATGGCTAAAATAGGTCTTTAGCCTTCAAGAAACAAATTTGAAGCAAATCTGTGAGTTCTTGAAGTCTACTATGTTCAATATCCTTAATAAGACCCATCTCATTGATGTCTTCACTCAAAATCCTCAAAGAAGCTCTGTTGTCTCAAAGAAAGACTATTTCAGACTCATTCTCCATTATTTTCCCTCTAGAAATCCATCATTTATCCCTCATTCTATCAAGAATCCCCTTTAAACCATAAAAAATCCCTTTGAATGGTTTTAAAACCCCTTCTATTGCCTATCGGAACCCCTCAAAACCCTTAAAACACCTTCATTTCACCCTAATTCAGTTCCTTTAGACATTCAGGCTCAAGTGCCTTTCAGCTTAGCCCTAGTCCCTTTCCTCATATGACCCGACGCTGTGACCAAGCGCTAAGCCCATCGGCTTATCGGCACTTCGCACCTCGCGCTTCCTCGCTTCCATCTCCCACATTCCTTTTTTCCGCCAATGGCCAATCCCCCGAGAAAATCTCCACTGTTGATCTTATTTAAGATCTAATGGCTCTCGCTCCATCGGCACATCACAATCGCTCCCTCCACAACTTTTCCTCTCGTCTGTCTGGATTCCTGATCTGCACGGCTCTGATTTAATCATAGCCATCCATTCCCCCTTATCTAACGGCCCACATTACCCTCGCATTTAAATCCCGCCCATTGACCCATCTTCTACCCAACAAAGCTGATGACGTGTCCACTCGGCCCCACTGCTCATCCTCCCATGCACCTTTCCCTCTTCATGTGCCTTGTCCACCGTTGGATCTTCAACCCCAAATCCAACGGTCATCGCACTGCTTCGCGCAGATCTTCACCAAATCTCCCCACCGTTCAGTTTCTATGCGAAATAGGTGGTTTTTTAGAGCCACGTGTCAAGCAATAAACCGTATCGCATTCGATTATCACAAAACAACTTACTGCTCGAGCCCTATGCGAAAACCATCCCTAGTTTAAACTGCCTATCCAATGTTCTGCACCAAAACCTTATTTAAACCCTGGTTTCAGGTTTCCGCCATTAAAACTCATGTCCACCGCATCCACCTACCTCTGCACAGCTCTTCCACCTCTGCCATCACCTTTGAAGTAGTTTAAGCCCAATTCAAAGGTTTTATTTAACCGGTTTGTTGATTTTATGTAGGTTTAATGGTGGTTGTTCAATAAAAGCCATCCCACAGCAAATATAGTTGCAGAGGCTGAGGATGACAATCCTCAGAAGCTGAATTCAATGCAGAAAGGGACATAAAGGGCCAAATTGTCAAGTTTAATCAATATGTCATGAATGTTGATTACACAAGCAAAGACCTCCAATGAAAGCCACCTGTACATCAAATCAAACAAAGCAGTGAAAATATCAAAAGAGATCCAAGATTAAAGTTAAAAAGGATTGAAGCGCAAATCTTGAAGATCGAGAGCCTTACTCCACAGTTCAATGGATAAAGCAGCATGAAGACCAAAGATGATCCGAGAAGGCCTAATGAAGCGTAAAACACAAATCAAAGCCTAAATTAGTGATTAAAGTGTTTAAGAGAGACAAATCAACCAAAGAAAGCCTCTAAAGGACACATGAGCAAGGCTAATTACTTCTCAGCAACCCATAATGCCACCTGCTGCCTACTGTACACTCAAAGGGGCAACTTGACAGTTACACTCCTGACAAACCCTCTTAAACTGTCAAGGCAGTTATTATAAAGGCATGGGTGGCCTTAAAACTAAATGTTTCACCTAACTTGTCCTAGAAGCCAAGATAGAGTTACTGCAGTCAGAGGATATCTCCAAAAGCACACACTTCGGAGTTATTATCGACGTACCAGATATGTCTCAAAGTCAACAAAAACTACTAAATGGTCTAAACAGTTAATGCAATGTTTATTGAGCAGAGTGAAGCATTCGATGCACTTCTCCTTTGTCTTAATTGATCATTAAGATCATCTCTTCCACCACTCCTCCTCATTCACCTATAAATACTCTTTGAAGTTTCATTGTAAAGGGTTGGATACTTATTGAATGCAAATAGTTGTTGAAGCTGCTGAAGCTCTATTGAGTAATTGAAGAATATTAGGCAGAGAAGAGAAGTTGGAGTTGTAAAGACCTATTGGACTTAAATATTGTAACTGGTTTGAACATCAAATATACAAGTTAATTTATGGGATCCTAGTCTATGTCAATGGTGATGTTTTTCTTACTGTAATTGTTGTTTTTCTTATGTTTTCATACTGTCCACTTTCTCTAATAAATAATAGTAAATTTAGATTAGGATTTACTATAAAAGGTACCCTAGTTCTCACTGATAAACTTTATCTTTATGTTTTCTTCTAATTGTGCATTTGAGGATAATTCAATAAAGTATAGCCAGTCAAGGAATGTTGGTGAGCCCATGTCTTGCCGAGTAAAACTTGAGACATTGTTCTTGAATGATATTTTCATTGCATGCTAAGTAAAGTTAAACTAGGGAAGTCTATGGTTAGACCTGTCCTCTAGTGCTTTCTCCAACAACTATTTTGAAAGTTTCCCTTGAAGAGCATGCCAAAAGCAGGATAGGTTCAAAGGCCTTACTTGATTTTAGGCTACTCTTTGTTTTCTTATATGTTTTCTTCTTTCTGAAGGTAATCTGTTAGATTGTTGGATTGTTGTCTGAAAAGTGTGCTTTACTAAAAGTTTGCCCAAAGAAGTCTATGGTTTTCCCTATCCTTTGGCCTGCTTCAAATAGTTACTTTGAAAGGCTTTTCTTGTTTAGTGAAGTTAATAGATCCTTAAATGGTTATTAGCTTTGCTTCTTTCACAACACTTTTAACGTTCCATATCACAAATAAATCTAAAGAGATCCTTTGATATAGATGACTTTCCCCATGGACCACTCTTGAAACTTGCTGTGCAATTAAATCATTTTGTGACTCCATAGCCCAATGGATTGATACTGTCTCTTACTTATCCTATCAGCCGAACCATTCTTTCAACTTACTCACACCTTTACCTTTCAAAAGACTTCCTTTATTTTGATGATATCCTACCCAACCAAAACCAAAACAAGTTCCCTTGAGCTTCATTACTAGCCTAATATCATAATTAAGTATAAATATATATCATTCTAAGACACTAATAGAGAGATCTCTCTCTGAATCCAGGAAGGCTAGATCCTAGGATTCCAAAGTGGTTCTAATGTAGGCCCTACAGTGTTTGTTTTTGCCAATCTTGCAAACTACGGGACCCTAACATAGTGGCGACCATACTGGGGATTGAGTAATAGATAACTTCACAAATCAACGAACCCTTATTCCTAAATAAGGCAAGTGTCACCAAGATTGGTTATTATTGATTGTTGATGGTGAACAACAACCAAACCTTGAAAACAAGTAAAAATCCTTCACTTGGCGACTCCATTGGTATTCAGTAGGCCTGCTGACCCCACTGGTTTTTCCTAAGACTCCACTAGGAAATTTTTTTATCCTTCAAACATCATTCAAACCCAGTTAAGAAGACTTTGATGATTGATTTTTCTTTGAAAAATATTAGTTAGCCTTTAAAAGACTGTCATATTTGGCTGAACTTTCTCATTATTGGGTCTAAAAACACAACATAGTGGCTTCTAAAAGAATTTATACTAGAGCCCATCCTGACCCAAATCCTCCTGAGATAGTTGATAATCCAGAAAGCATTTTTAGGAAGTCTCCTAAATCTAAGACCTCAACTATTTTCAGACCCATTCATAGAGCTAATTCTGTCCCTGAAAATCTTACAGCTCTGCGAGATACACAAGTTGACATACCATTGATAAGAAATCCATCTAGAACTAAGTCACTTAGTGATATAGATCAAATAGACTTTGAGCCTCCACACTCACCCCAACATAGTGGTGAACATACTGATAGCAGAGAAACCACCCCACCTGATCTGCATTTCATTCATAATTTTGGTTTCTCTCGTCCTAGATCTGCTCAAAAGTCTCTTGCTGGTCCAAGCACTTCTGTTATCCATACACCCACTATTCAAAGTACTCCATTCCATCCTCCTCCTCCTTTCATAAACCCTCCACTTGTAAACCCCCCATTCTTCCCACAACTTCCTATCATGGCAACATGGTATGTTCCTCTAGTCCTTCTTTTACCTTTAGTCAATTTTCCACAGGACTATCAGTCCAAGATTCCATTATATGATGCTAGTAGTTCTACTACTGCTCAACTACATGTGGACAAAATGAATGACTACTTTGACAGACAGGAGATTGATGATGAAACTGTTAAACTTAGAATGTTTGCTCAAAGTTTAGGGGGAGAAGCAAGAAAATGGTTCAAAAACTTAACCCCTAATAGTATTAATGACCTCCTAGCTTTCCATCAATTATTTTTAAACAAATGGGAGGTCAAAAAGAATCCTCTCTAGATTCTATCTGAATATGAGAACATTAAAAGGAATGTTGGAGAAGGAATTCAAGAGTACTGCACCAGATTCAATAGTGTGTACAATGCCCTACCCATCCATATGAAACCTCCACAAGGCATAGCTCTAATGAAATTCCCTGATGGATTTGACCCCAAAATGGCCTATCAACTTAGAGAAAGGGAACCCCTCACATTAGAAGACATGCAAAGAGGGGCAGTAAGTGTTGAGGCAAATTTGATTACCAAGAGAGCTAGAATGAAGACTGAGAAGAGGGTATCATATAGGGATGAAGCTGCACCTTCCACATCTGACTCAAAACTGGACAATGTAGTCAAAACTATGGAAAGGATGACGGAAAGGATGAACATATATGAGAGAGCTCAAACTAGAGAAAACCAAATAGCCTCTCAAAATAGAAATCAGTCCGAAAACCAAAATCAGAAATTTAGGAGAAATCAACCTCAGAACAGACAAAGAGATGTTGATCAACTGATCAGACCTCCTTTTCAAGAGAATTATGTTAATGAGGATGGAGAAATAAATGAACAAACAGAGGATGATAACATAAACATGTTGGGAGTAAGCAATGAGGATTCTGATTTCCTCCATGAAAGAAAACAAGGTTTATATACACCCTACGATGATAGAAGACTAGAAATTGAATACTATGAGCAAGAATTTGAAAATGCCATCATAGGAGCACCCAAACAATATGACCAAAGAAGTAAAAAGAACCCAGAAACTCCCAAAAAGAAAACCTCTGATAATTCTGCCAAAAACAGCCCTGTAAATACTTCCAAAAAGTCAACAGAAAACCATAACATAGGGGCTGAAAGTTCTGAACCAAACAAGGGAAAAACACTCAAATCAATGAAAAACAGAGTGGTGACCCTAGCATCACTAGAATTTCAGCTAATGCTCCTGAAAAAACCATTTTTACTGCTGTAAATGGTAGAAATCAGCAAGCTGATTTTGCTGATGAATCAATGACTAAGAAGGCTGAATCAAACATTTAAAAAAACCAGATTCCCTTTAGCCTAGAGAATGGAATTGCCAAAATCAAAATCTCTGTCCCACTCACTTATTTAGTCACTCAAAATGTATATAGATGTCAAGTTTTGAAAGCCTTGAACATAGGAGATATTCATGATACTGTTAACTTAAATGATGATACACTAGAGTTTTTGTTCGGTCCTAAGATTGAAGGAAATTTTCAAGAAGGAACTACCCCTCCATTCTACATCAGTTTGAACATCCATGATAATATTTTGCACAATGCCATGCTTGATTTAGGAGCATGAAATAATCTCATGCCAAAATTAATAATGGAAAAACTAAGCCTAGAGGTGACTAGACCATATAAAGATTTGTACTCCTTTGATTCAAGTAGGGTAAAATGCCTAGGAATCATAAAATATCTCTGTGTTAACTTAGCAAAAATTCCAGCTAAAAGCTTAGTGATGGACATTGTAGTGGCTGATATACCCTCCAAATATAGCATGCTTCTTTCAAGATCATGGGGTGCTAAGTTACAAGGCACCATGAGAATGGATATGACTTATGCCACCATCGCTGCCTTTAGTCAACCTAGAAGACTCTATAGGGAAACACAGATGAAATAAATGGTGAGTAACCAAGAAAGACCAGAAAACTCTCCTCTTTATTCCATACACACTAACCTTGAATCATTCATTCTTTACAATGATGAGATTCCTAATGAGCAAGAGTTAGCTAATGAAACATCAACCAATATAGTGGCCACTCCACATCCAAACATAGTGGTGGCCATAAAAGAAGAAGAGAGTAAGGAGAAAATATTAAAATAGTTTGCTGATTTGGAAAATCATAGAAAACAGATCACAGGTCTTGAGCATCAAAATAATCATAAACATAGTACCAATGAAAGATATCAAAGAACAATCCCTCAACACGTTGAAGATCCTGAGGTACAAAAAAAACATAGTGCAGACCTGCAGGAACAACACAACATCAGCTATAACAAACAAGACAGAGAGGAAATTAATTATAAATCTGAAAATAGTCCTCTTTGGAGTATGAGTTTTGATGGGTCTTGTAGTAAAACTGGTGCAGGAGCAGGCATATGGGTGCACAACACTAAAAATAATCATGCTAAGGGTCATTCCTACAGATTAAACTTTCAATGCACCAACAACATGGCAGAATATAAAGCAGTCCTCTTAGAGCTACACTTGTTTAGAAAACTAGGAGCCAAGAGGATAACAGTCCATGGGGATTCATAGTTAATAATTAGGCAAGTAAATGGGGAATACACTGCTAAACATCCCAGACTTAGAGCCTATAGAGATGATGCCATGGACTTGTTAAAAAAATTTGCTAAATTCCAACTCACTTTTTTCCCTAGGAACCAAAAAATTCTTGCCAATGGATTAGCCTTTGCTGCTAGTACTTGTCTAAGACCTTATGAAAGAAAACAATACACAGTTCAAGTAAAATATAGACCAGCTGTCCCAAACAATGAAAAATACTGGCAATTTTTTGAAGGAGATAAGCAAATAGAAGACTTCCTACAATTCAAAAATGAATTTGAAATACCAAACTCAGATTCAGAGTATGAACAAGACTGTCCTACTGAGGGAAAATCACTTTCTGAAGAAGAAAAATCTCCTGAAATTGTTGATACAAATCTATTAACCCATGAACCTAAACATAAAACATAAAACTACACAGATTTAGAAAAAGAAGATCTAGAAGTGTTGCAATCCAAAACTGAAAGTTTGCCAAAAGGACTGGTCCCATTAGAAGAATTGTTTGACTTAAATGATGTTGCCAAAAAGCCAAAACTAGAACCTATTGAAACTGAAGTGGAATAATGCAACATAGGCAGTGAACAGAAACCGAAAATGGTCAAACTGTCTAAAACACTGCCATCTCACATTAAATTGAAATATCTTGAGTTATTTAAATAATTTTCCGATGTATTTGCATGGAGTTATGAAGACTTAAAATCATATGATACAGAGATAATTCGGCATAATATATCCCTCAAAGAAAACTAGAAACCATATAGACAAAAACTGCATAGAATAAATCATATTCAATTACCTTTGGTTGAGAGAGAAATTAAGAAAATGTATGATGCCAGAATTATTGTCCCTGTTAGATATTCAAACTGGGTATCTAATCTTGTATATGTTAGGAAGAAAACATGAGAGATAAGGCTTTGCATTGAATTTAGAAACTTAAACAAAGCCTCATTAAAGAAAAACTATCCCTTGCCCAAAATGGATCATATCTTACAAAGGGTAGTTAGTTCTAGAAGAATTTCTTTGCTAGATGGCTTCTCAGGTTATAATCAAGTCTTGGTACATCCTGATGATTAGCTTAAAATAGCCTTTACTACACCTTGGGGTACTTTCATGTATTTGAAAACACCCTTTGGTTTAATGAATGTTGGTGCCACTTTTCAGATAGCCATGGATATTTCATTCTCAGAAGAAATAGGTTACTTCATTGTGATTTACCTTGATGATATAACTATCTATTCCAGATTAGATGAAGAACACTTAATACACTTGAGAAAAGTCTTTGAGAAATGCAAAAAATATGGGTTATCTTTAAATCCAAAGAAAACATTGTTTGGTCTCCAAGAAGGTAAACTTCTTGGACATATCATATCTGAAGAAGGAATAAGGATAGACCCAAAGAGGATCGATGGTATATTGCAAATCAACCATCCTAAAAACATCAAGGAACTTCAATCTTTCATTGGAAAGAATAATTTCTTGAGAATGTTCATACCCAATCTAGTTGAAATCTTTAGACACATGACAAACATGCTTAAAAGAGAAGGAGTTAAATGGACCTTGGAAGCAAAGAAATCATTTGAGCTAGTAAAACAAGCACTTACCAAAACACTAGTTCTTATCAGTCCTAATTTTACAAAAGATTTCTTCATATTTTCATTTGCAGAAGAACACACAGTAGTTGATGTCCTATTACAGAAAAACTTTAAGGGACAAGAGCAGCCAATTGCATTTTTCAGTAAGGCATTAATAGATGCACCTCTGAAGTACAATATCATGAAAAAAAAATCCTTTTCCTTAGTTAAAGCCTTAAAATACTTCAGATTTTACATTTTTCATTCCCACATTATAGCATTTGTGCCTCATTCAGTTGTAAAAGACATATTGACCCAAGATCCAGATGCCAAAGGAGGAAAGTGGATTGCTTTAATTTTAGAATATGACTTAGAAATCAAGCCCAATAAGTTCATAAAAGGTCAAGGACTAGCAAAACTTATGGCTGAATCTAACTTTCAAGCTCTTGATATAAACATGTTTAATGCATTAGATGAACTGGAGGAGTTGATAACTCCAATTATCGAAGATTATTTTCTGAATTCATCTTGGTATGCTGATATTTTGTATGTGTTGATCAACCTAAATGTCCTTCCTGGTTTGTCTAAAACAAAGGCAAGGTTCTTAAAATTGAAAGCTGTAAATTACTGCATTTTGAATAAATGTTTATATTGGAAAAATGCTAGTGGATTATTGCTTAAATTTTTTCCTGAAAATGATGCAGATAAGATCAAGCACGAGTTTCATGAAGGAGAATGTGGAGGTCACCTCTAATGGAAGTCAACTGCTAAAAAGATCCTTAGAGTTGGTTACTACTAGCCCACCCTCTTTCAAGATATCCACAAAATGATTATTGCCTATCACAAATGCCAAATCTTTGAAGGCAAAAGAAAGTTGCTTCCCTTACCTCTGCAACCAATCACTGTTGAAGCTCCTTTTCAGCAGTGGAGTTTAGACTTCATTGGGGAAATCCATCCCGCCTCATCTGCCCAACACAAATGGATCCTCTCAGCAACAGACTATTTTACCAAATGGATAAAAGCCATCCCTTCTAGGAATGCCACAGACTCAGTTATCATTTCATTCCTTGAAAACCATATATTGTCTAGATTTGGCTGTCCTAGAAATATCATAACTGAAAATGTTGCTGCATTTGGGTCTAAAAATATGGTGGAATTCTGTCATAAATATCAGATTATATTGGGTCATTCTACAACTTATTACCCTCAAGGTAATGGGTTAGCAGAATCCTCAAATAAAATTTTGGTGAACATAATCAAGAAGTTGTTGGAAGAAAACAAAAAATCATGGCACAACAAGCTAGTACATGCATTATGGGCAGACAGACTAACAATTAAAATATCAATTGGAATGTCTCCCTACTAGCTAGTTTATGGAACAGATACAATATTTCCAACCAGTTTAGGAGTGCCAGTCATGAAGCTGATCCAAGAATTACAGTCTGAAGATGATGATATGACAAGAAGAATACACTAGACTATACATCTACAACAAACCAGGGAAGAAGTATACATCAGAGCATGGAATTTACAAGAAAACATCAAGAAGCTGTTTGACAAAAGAACCAAGTCAAGTGACTTTAAAATTGGTGATAAAGTATTGAAATGAGATTCAAGGAGAGAAGACAAGGGAAAACATGGAAAATTTGATAATTTATGGAAAGGCCCTTATCTTATTCAATCTGCTATTGGAAACAATGCATTCTTTCTGCAAGAATTGGATGGAGCTGAATATTTTGGAGGTCCTGTCAATGGCAGGATGCTCAAACATTATTTTTGTTAACTGATATTTTGGTTTCAAAGCTTTTTGTTTGTTGTATATAACACTGATTTTGAATTTGAAAAAAGAAAAAATACAAAAACAATAGAAAAAGAGAAAAGAGGGTAGATATAAAAGAAGAAAGGTACAACCCCATACCAAAAAAGGAAAAAAAAAAATCTGAAAGTGTGCAAGCCTAAATGCCACTAATTGAAAGAGCATTGTTATTTAGTCATATAGCCTAGTCATGACTAGATAGATTTCAATTTACTGTTGATAGGTTAATGAAGAAGATTTGCCAAACAATAAAATCTTGGCTTATCAGTAGAATAGATTAGGATAGAAAGAAATGGCTCTAATCATACCAAAACTTGAGCCAAATATAGAGGAAAATGGTTCAAACATGCTCAAAATTTGAACCAAGACATAAAAAGAAAAAGGATTACTCTAGACATATCAAAATCTGAGTCATAAGTAGAAATAAGGATGTTCTTAATTTTCAGATCTTAAGTCTTCACAATTTTGTTTTAAATTTATTTAAATTTCAGTCTATGTGCAGCTTGTTTTTATGCCATAGTCTTACCGCAAATCAGACAGCTTAATCCTGGTTTGTCTGTATTTAAATTTATGTTTAGAATATAGAGAATGCAGATCTGTCAAACAGTCTAATCTTGAGAGATAGCGGAAAAGGTAGGGAATTTTTTGAGTTCAACTGTTTAATCTGAACTCATGGAAGTTATAAGAGTAGATTTATATTAGTTTTTCCTTCTTTCAATAAAAGAATAAAATGTTGATGTCAAAAGGCTTACAAGTCCAAGTGCAACTTATGAAGAAAAAATGTTAGGAAAGTAGGTTGTGTAGGTAGTTGTCTGGGAAGAAATTGATTTGTAATGATGTAATGCTGATCGTCTTTTCAAGCAGCATGATCAAAGAAGAAAAGGTTGTCAAAATGCAAAGCATAGGTCTACATTCTAGAGATAAATCTCTGAGGTTCTTGACACCTCCAAGGAGTTTCTATCCCCAAGTGGAGCCACTGTTAGCCATCCATAATTTTGACATATTCAAAGATAGCTAAAAAAGGTCTTTAGCCTTCAAGAAACAAATTTGAAGCAAATCTGTGAGTTCTTGAAGTCTACTGTATTCAATATCCTTCATAAGACCCATCTCATTGATGTCTTCACTCAAAATCCTCAAAGAAGCCTTGTTGTATCAAAGAAAGATTGTTTCAGACTCATTCTCCATTAATTTCCCTTTGTAAATCCATCATGTATCCCTTATTCTATCAAGAATCCCCTTTAAACCATAAAAAATCCCTTTGAATGGTTTAAAAACCCCTTCTATTGCCTATCAGAACCCCTCAAAACCCTTAAAACACCTTCATTTTGGCCCAATTCCGCTCCTTTATACATTCAGGCTCAAGTACCTTTTGGCTTAGCCCTAGCACCTTTCGTCGTATGACCTGGCGCTGTGACTGAGCGCTAAGCCCATCGGCTTATTGACACTTCACACCTCGCACTAACCCGCTTCCATCTCCCACATTCCTTTTTGTCGTCGATGGCCGATCCCCCAAGAAAATATACACTGTTGATCCTGTTTAAGATCTAAAGGCTCTCGCTCCATCAGCACATCGCAATCGCTCCCCCCACATCTCTTCCTCCCATCTGTCTGGATTCCCAATGTGCGCGGCTCCGATTTAATCACAGCCGTCCATTCTCCCTTATCTAACGACCCACATTACCCTCGCATTTAAACCCTGCCCATTGACCCATCCGCTACCCGACAAAGCCAATGACGTGTCTACCGGGCCCCACTGCTCATCCTCCCGTGCACCTTTCCCTCTTCGCGCGCCCTATCCACCATTGGATCTATAACCCTAGATCCAATGGTCATCGCACTGCTTCGCGTAGATCTTCACCAAATCTCCCCACCGTGCAGTTTCTATGCGAAATAGGTGATTTTTTAGAGCCACTTGTTGAGCAATAAACCGTATCGTGTTTAGTTATCACAAAACAGCTTACTGCCCACACCCTATGCGAAAACCATCCCCGGTTTTTCAAAACCACCTATCCAATGTTTTGCACCAAAACCTTATTCAAACCCTAGTTTCAGGTTTCTGCCATTAAAACTCATCTCTGCCACATCCACCTACCTCTGCACAGCTCTTCCGCCTCGGCGATCACCTCTGAAGTAGTTTAAGCCCAATCTGTAGGTTTTATTTAAACGATTTGTTGATTTTATGTAGGTTTAATGGAGGTTGTTCAATAAAATTTGTCCCACAGGAAATATAGTTGCAGAGGCCGAGGATGACGATCCTCAGAGGTCGAATTCAATGCAGAAATGGACATAAAGGGCCGAATTGTCAAGTTTAATCAATATGTCATGAATGTTGATTACACAAGCAAAGCCCTCCAGTGCAAGCCACTTGTACATCAAGTCGAACAAAGTAGTGAAAATATCAAAAGAGATCCAAGATTAAAGTTAAAAAGGATTAAAGCACAAATCTTGAAGATCGAGAGCGTTAATCCACAGTTCAATGGATAAAGCAGCATGAAGACCAAATATGATCTGAGAAGGCCTAATGAAGCCTAAAACACAAATCAAAGCCTAAATCAGTGATTAAAGTGTTTAAGAGAGACAAATCAGCCAAAGAAAGCCTCCAAAGGACATATGAGCGAGGCTAATTACTTCTCAGCAACCCATAATGCCACCTGCCGCCTACTGTACACTCAAAGGGGCAACTTGAAAGTTACACTCCTGAAAAACCCTCTTAAACTGTCAAGGCAGTTATTATAAAGGCATGGGTGGCCTTAAAACTAAATGTTTCACCTAACTTGTCCCAGAAGCCAAGATAGAGTTACTCCAGTCAGAGGATATCTCCAAAAGCACACACTTCAGAGTTATTACCAGCCTACTAGATATGCCTCAAAGTCAACAAAAACTACTGAATGGTCTAAATAGTTAATGCAATGTTTATTGAGCAGAGTGAAGCATTCGATGCACTTCTCCTCTGTCTTAATTGATCATTAAGATCATCTCTTCCACCACTCCTCCTCATTCACCTATAAATACTCTTTGAAGTTTCATTGTAAAGGGTTGGATACTTATTAAATGTAAATAGTTGTTGAAGCTTTGTTGAGTAATTGAAGAATATTAGGCAGAGAAGAGAATTTGGAGCTGTAAAGACCTATTGGACTTAAATATTGCAACTGGTTTGAATATCAAATATACAAGATGATTTATGGGATCCTGGTCTATGTCAATGGTGATGTTTTTCTTACTGTAATTTTTGTTTTTCTTATGTTTTCATATTGTCCACTTTCTCTGATAAAGATCAGTAAATTTAGATTAGGATTTACTGTAAAAGGTACCCTAGTTCTCATTGATAAGCTTTATCTTTATGTTTGCTTCTAATTGTGCGTTTGAGGATAATTCAATAGAGTATAATTAGTCAAGGAATTTTGGTGAGCCCATGTCTTGCTGAGTAAAACTTGAGACATTGTTCTTAAATGATATTTTCACTGGATGCTAAGTAAATTTAAACTAGGGAAGTCTATGGTTAGCCCTGTTCTCTAATGTTTTCTCCAACAGTAGTTTTGAAAGTTTCCCTTGAAGAGTATGCCAAAATCAGGATAGGTTCAAAGTCCTTACCTAATCTTAGGCTGCCCTTTGTTTTCTTATATGTTTTCTTCTTTCTGAAGGTAATCTATTAGATTGCTGGATTGTTGTCTGAAAAGTGTGCTTTAGTAAAAGTTTGCCCAAAGAAGTCTATGGTTTGCCCTGTCCTTTGGCCTGCTTCAAATAGTTACTTTGAAAGGCTTTTCTTGTTTAGTGAAGTTAATAGATCCTTAAATGGTTATTAGCTTTGCTTCTTTCACAACATTTTTAACGTTCCATATCACAAATCAATCTAAAGAGATCTTTTGATATAGATGACTTGCCCCATGGACCACTCTTGAAAATTTTTGTGCAATTAAATCCTTTTGTGAATCCATAGCCCAATGGTTTGATACTGTCTCTTACTTATCCTATCAGCGGAACCATTCTTTCAACTTACTCACACCTTTACCCTTCAAAAGACTTCCTTTATTTTGATGATATCCTACCCAACCAAAACCAAAACAAGTTCCCTTGAGCTTCATAACTAGCCAAATATCATAATTAAGTATAAAGATATATCATTCAAAGACACTAATAGAGAGATCCCTCTCTGAATCCAAGAAG
The DNA here is from genome assembly GCA_034641835.2 of Pinus albicaulis. Taxonomy (NCBI): domain Eukaryota; kingdom Viridiplantae; phylum Streptophyta; class Pinopsida; order Pinales; family Pinaceae; genus Pinus; species Pinus albicaulis. Next base: position 528,788,792 of record CM076570.1, on the reverse strand, counting down.
GCTAGATCCTAGGATTCCAAAGTGGTTCCGATGTAGGCCCTGCAGCGTTTGTTCTTGCCAATCTTGCAAACTATGGGACCCTAACAGAACCGAGGCAACTGCTCTATATAGTCTTGCGGCATATAATTTAGAGGCAGAGGGAGGGCCAAGGGGGAAACCCGACACGACCATCTGATTTAGAAGTGAGGGTAGATGGTGGATCTTGTTGAGATTCGACAAGATGATGAGCTTAGTGAAAAGAGTTGCCTTCACTAAGTGGGCCTGCAAGCTATTTTTGGCGCAAGTCTATTTTTAGACTATGTTTATTTTTAGACATGGTGATCATATTTCAGAAGTTGCAGGATGCTATTTGTGGATGGTTGGTCAAGTTGGAAAAATATATGAAATTCTATTTTTAAAATATTGGGCGAAGTCTATTTATAGATCGTCGATCTAAAAATAGAAGTGTTGATTATTATTAGCTCTTAATAATAATCCGACAATAAACAAGAACTTATTCTCTTGGAGCACTCAATTTTAGTGCATAGATTTGGAAAATTAGTGGGCTAAAGGAATTACGCAATTCCTAGGGTTTACTGGTGGTTCATGCATGGAGGACTCAGTTAGAACTGAAGTGGCAAAGTTATGACAGAGTTGGAAGAGTAGTTCATGGAGTTGTATTAAGTTTAACTCAGTTAGACTCAGTTGAGATAGTTGTATCTAGTCTAACTAAATGATACACTAGTGGGAGTGGAGTGAATTAATTATTTAATTAATTTACAAATAATATCTCATTAATCAACTGAAGAAATACAACAGTTAACTACTTGCATGTCAGTTCCAGTGGAGACCCAGTGGAGAGATAGGTGAAAGGGCAAGATGGACTATCTGTTGTGACTATAGTGATGCATTGATTGCACCACACACACATTGGAGTTTCCAATGAGGATTGCGTAGTAAAGGCAAGGGTAATTTGAATTCATTCTGAGCTATTCTTCAACAAAGATTGTGCAATGGAGGCAGGCTAGCAGGAGGGCAGAGATCGGTGCATGGATTTGTAGATTTCTTCTGATTAGTGTGTGAAGATTGATTATACTAAGAGCTTGATGTACTAATCTTTGTATGAGATTGTTACATGATCCCCATGATACATAATATATGATATTTGGGGTTTTCAGCTTCAGGATTTCCCATTAAACAACTGTGCTATGTGCGATTATTTTTATTTATGCTTCACATGTGTTCGCAATTAATTTTCCGCAAAAGATTAACAATGGAATGATTCTGTATTTTGCAAGAAGTTAAATATTGTGAGATCAGGGGAATCTGGATGTATGCATGCTTAGTGTATACTAATTTCTACAAATCTGAATCTGGTGTGAGGCCTGGTGAAAGCTAGGATTACTTCTGATTAGGACTATTTTACAGTGGAGTCGCCAATGTGAGGAATACGCAATTCCAAACCCTTCCTGCTCACCTGTCTAAAGGGTGGTATTTATGTCGTCTCCCAGAGAAAATATTTCTTCATTCGTATCCACGGCAACGACACCAGAAATATTTTGTAGCTCCTAGAGACAGCCTCGAGTTGCAAAAGACCAACGCCTAGGACATATTGAAATAAGAGGTTAGATGTAGATGATTTTAAGGGTGCCTTTTATAGAATATTGATAAGGAGAATAATGATTGTGGTGGTTCAAGAATGGTGAAGACATTGGAGTTTGATTCATGTGAATTACCCTATATTACGAGAGGGATCAGGAGGTTGTATGGCTCGATGGCTATTCAAGTGGGCCAAGTATGAAACAATCAGCAGAGGCTTTCAAAATATGCAGAGGTGTTGAGAAGGAATGGAGGAGGAGGAACCCGCGAGAGATAGGCTTAAAAGTCTTAAGAATCTGTCTCCCATGAACAGAGAAGAAGCGGATTCAAGTGAAATATGACCAAAAATAGAGATTTGTGGAGTGTGAATTAAGGGAGCACAACAAATTTAACACATGAGAATTAGATATACATGAATTCACAGATAAAAATGCTTACCACTGACAGCTACATTACACAAATCATCAAACCAGCAGAACATTGAAAGATGATTATACATAAATAGGAGATGACTGATAAACAAGAGAATACATATACATACTACTCATTGCTCCATCTAGAATCCAAATAAATAGCGTTGTATATCATATTATGTTCAAAACAACTCTCCCAAATATGTATCTCAGAGCATAAAGAACAAAATCATACAAAATTACAACAAAACTTCTCCAAAATTCAGAACCTTTCTTTCATCTCTGAACTCTCTACATATAGAGTTCTCTTTGAGGGTCTACGATTGAATAATCATTCAAGATCGACCCACACATGTTAAAATCAAAATATCCTTACCAACTTGCAGAGCGTGCATCAAGAAATCACTCCTGTAATCAAAGAATCAAAATAGAATCGGGTGAAATCGATATTTCACTAGCAAAACATGATAATCAAACAGTAAAAGAGAAACATATTTGGCCATGGAGGCCAAATCCTGGAATCTTCAAAATGGGGTGGTGTAGAGTGGTTGTGAATAGGTGGGTAGTCTAGTTTCCATCACATGATTCCAACTTCTGTGGGATGCCTCCACTCCCTCATTCACATGATTCACATTAATCGTTATGAAATGGCCAGTCATGTCGCGCATGCCTAGCTCTTTAGCGGAGAGTTCCTGGATAAACTGAATCAACCATAGCTATGCTTGTTCCACCAAAAACCCAAGTTGTGCTTAACTTGCAAAACTGGAGACCGAGCTTTAGAAGGGGGCCTGTGGCATTAACACATAGCAAGACTATTTAACACTGCAAAGGGCGAGACAAATTCCATGGGGGGGTTTTGATGACGTGGCATGGAGGTGGGGCCCAAATTCATATCGCAAATCACAATTTTTACATATGAAAAATGAAGAGTAAAGGTTATAATCTGCGAAGTGTGAAGCGTGATGGCGGTGAGTGGAAGATGATGTGGAATTATAGAGGCAGGCCCCAAGTTCATATTGCAAATCACAATCGAGAATTTTTACATATGAGAAGCGGGAGGTAAGTGGTAAGAGTTGCGATGTGCGAAGTGTGATGAGTGGAGGGGTGACATGGCAGGATGAAGATGGGGCCTCCCGCACATCGCAAATCACAATTTTTACATATGAGCAGCGAAGGGTAAAGGTTATAATCTGTGAAGTGCGATTGCGGTGAGTGGAAGATGACATGGCATGATAGAGGTGGGGCCCAAGTTCATATCGGAAATCGAAATCGGGAAATTTTACGTATGAGAAGCGAGAGGTAAATGTTAAAACTTGCGATGTGGGATTTGCAATGAGCAGAGAGGTTGGCGAAGTGAAAAGGTACATGATGAGAGCTCTTCCATTTTTTGACTTCAGGGCATCCTCCTGACCTTTGCTTGAAGTGTTTGGCCTTCACTTTAGCCGCTCCCACTCTTCATTTGCTTAGATTTCCCATGTTGCCTTATCATTAATAGAAACCACAATCCAACATTGCCTTATATGAGCCACTTCTCCACCTTGTGCATGGTCACAAGCCAATAGAAACCTTAAAGGAAAATATTGCAACATATTCTCAGCTAGGTGAAGTCATTATAGTGGGTGATTTCAATGCTAGGACAGCAAGTGAGCAAGCTAGCATTATTTGTTGTAAATAAGGTTGCGACCCTATCTAGCTTACATAAGAGAGTAATCATCAGTGGGAAATAATTTCAAAGGACAAGGGCTGCAATCTCTTTGCTGAACAATTTCTTACTCTATGTACATCTTTCAATTTATTCATTTGTATTGGTTTGACTAGATGGGAAAAGTCTAGTAATTTCACTTGCAATATTTAGAATGGAGCAAGTGTAGTAGACTATGTAATTTGCTCACATAGTTTTTGTGAGAAAATGGAGGAAGTTTTAATTGGAGATCGACTTTGGGACTTAAAGTCATATCACAAGCCAATTTATTTAAGTTTCTCTTGGATCAGAAAGAAGCAGTCAGGGTCAAAAACTTAGTGTGTTCAACAAAATCTTCCAATGGGTGGAATTATTTTGACTCCAGAAAATTGTAACACATTCAAAATATTGCTAAAGAGGCTCTTCAAGAGGGAGAAAATACAATTTCACAACCTGCATAGCCACGAATTAACACATTGAATTCAAAGCGCACTTACAGAGTGCAAAAGAGAAAAAATTAGGAAGTATGAAACAAATTTCTTTCTGGTTAACGCAAGGTTTGACAAGGATTGCAAAAAGGCAAGGAGAATGTGGAAAGAGTCAAACAAGGATAACATAGGGATCAAATCTTACAAGCTGATCTAGGTGGATATTGGTGGCCACCCACCTATTCCATTTGGACCCCCGCCATCGTTTCTTTGAGTTTTGCACTTTCAGCACAACTTACTATTTTTAGCAGGTTTTTGGGTTCTGAACTTCCGGAGCCGTTTTGGGGCCCTAATGACCTAGGTGGATATTGGTGGCCACCCACCTATTCCATTTGAAATTCCACCATCAGTTCTTTCAGTTTTTCAGTTTCAGCACAACTTACTATTTTTAGCAGTTTCTCGGGTCCTGAACTTCTGGAGTCATTTTGAGGCCCTAAACGACGTTTTTTGGGAAAACTGGGAGCAACATGGGTCCATGGACCAATTTTTCTTACACCAAAAGTTGTACTCCTCAGATAGATATTTCTAACGAGGTATGGTGCGCATCAAATAGAGATTGTATGCCAAAGTTACGTCCTCGGGAAGTTGAAACACAAATTTACCCAAACGAGGCCCATAGTTTTGGCGCTTCATCTCCTAGGGTTAGGTTTTTGGATGTTTAAAGTTTTCCATTGTTTCTCAATAATAATAGGCCCTCGAGCCTTATTGTAACACAATTCAGAGGCATGTAACCACCACATATCTTCTCAGAGATAAGCTACCAACACCCTAGCTAGTTTATTTCCATTATGTATGTAAGCATATTTATGTTATTTGATATTAATGAAATGAAGTATTATTTCCGTTGTATCTCTGTGTCTATTTCTATTTTTGGATTTTATTGTGTTCCTGCTTAAATCCGGATCAGTGGTATTAGATTGGTCTACTCTTTCTCTACTTTTCTTTGCATTTCCCCAATGCGGTCAGGGTATAAGGAGTTAGGGCTTGATCTAGTTGAACCCTTGCAAGATCAGCCTCGCAAACCCCAACGAACTCCCATGGTGGAAGAAAAGAAAGACGAGGGAGTAGGAGATCCTATCAAAATATTTCTTGAGGAGGCCCTCAAGAAACAAAGGAACGTGATGATGGATAAATTTGTTCAAATCCTTCAACAATTGCTAACCTACGGCGTATCTGCATCCAACAACCACTCTGGAGGCTCCACTCCTGATCTGGATTTATGCAGGAATGTGATAGAATACACCTATAACCATAAATACAAATATGCAGTGGAAATAACACTTCATTTCATTAATATCAAAGAACTGAAATTTTCTTACAAACATAATGGAAATAAACTAGCTAGGGCGCTGGTAGCTTATCTTTGAGAAGAGATGTGGTGGCTATAGGCATCTGAATTGTGTTACAATGAGGCTCGTGGGCATATTTATTATTTAGAAACAATGGAAAACCCTAAACATTCAAAACCCTAACCCTAGGAGATGAAGTGCCAAAACTATGGGCCCCGTTTGGGTAAATTGGTGTTTCAACTTCTCGGGGACGTAACTTTGGCATACGATCTCCTTTTGACGTGCAACATGCCTCGTTAGAAAGATCTATCTGAGGACTACAAATTTTGATGTGAGCAACATAGGTCCATGGACCAATGTTTCTCCCATTGTTCTCAAAAACCGTCGTTTAGGGCCTCAAAACGGGCTCTGGAAGTTCAAGACCCGAAAAACTGCTAAAAATAGTAAGTCGTGCCGAAACTGAAAAACTGAAAGAGACAATGGTGGGGCCCCAAGTGGAATAGGAGGGTGGCCACCAATATATACTTGGATCATTCCTCCCCCCTTAGGAAGTAATGGTCCCCATTGCGTTGAGTTCCTCCATGAGATGAGGAAACTTCTGCTGAACTTGGTCCCTGGTGAACCACTTGCTTTGGTGCAGGAGTTGGCCAGCTTTGACAACCTGATACAGTTGGATCTTCTATTGGTGAGTGTTCTTGATTTGCATGTCCATGATACAATCTATGGTGGCTTGTTCCATCTAGTCTGGGTTTAACTCTATTGGTGTGAGTTGTTCTGCAATGTGAGAGGTGTCCAGTAGAGGTGGGAAGTAGGGAAGAAGGCGGTCCACATTGAATACTGGGTGCAGACCAAGGAATGGTAGAATATTGAGCTTGAAGGAATTGTTCCCTACAACCTTGGTGATGGTGTACGGCCCATATCGGAGTGGGAAAAGCTTCTAGTGGGGTCCAGTGAGGCGCTCCTTCTGCAAATCTAGCCACACTTTGTTGCCCACCTGGAAGTTGTGTGGCACCCGATGTTGATCATGTCGTTGCTTGTACTTATCATTGGCTCTATCCAATATGTCATGAACTTGTTGGAAGATGTGCTGAATGCGCTCGATGAATTTGTTCTCTTTGTCAGCTTCAGACTGGACATGAGCCGAATCGGCCTAAGTAGCCGCAAATGGCATGGCTACGTTAATGGGTCATAGTGGCTAGAATTCCAAGCCCACATGAAAGGGGTTGTGGCCGGTTGAGCTGTGGAGAGCCCGGTTATAACTGTATTGTACATAGGGGAGGCTCTCATCCCATGTGCGTGGATGCTTTGAATTGTGCATGCACAGAATATGTACAATCATCCTGTTGACGACCTCTGTCTGGCCATCAGTTTGGGGATGGAAAGATGTGGACTTGGTGAGCTTGGTGTCCAGAATTGACTAGAGGCTGGACCAAAATGTGTCGAGGAACCTATTGTCCCAATATGATATGATAGATTGTGGGATCCCAAAGTGCACCCACACTCGTTCAAAGAAGAGTTTAACAGTGGCTTCCGCTGTGATATTCTTCTTGCAGGCTGCCATAATTTCCATCTTAGAGAATTTGTCGACGACCACGAAAACATGGTCGTTTCCATGCTTAGTAGAAGGAATGCTCGACATGTAATCCATGTATATGGATTCCCAAGGTAGACTAGGGGTAGGTAGCGAAGTATAGAGACCTTGCCTCTTGATGGTTGGTTTGGAAATGGCGTAAGCAGTGCAGGATCTAATGTACTTCTCGACATCCTGTCAAAGGTTCAGCCTATAGAAATACTTCTGTAATACTGCCACTATTTTCTCGACCCCAAAATGCCTAGTGACTCAACTATAGTGTATTTCCCATATCATCTTGGCATGCTCTCTTGAAGGAACACAAAGGTGTCCCTATTGACATAATAATGCATCTTGGAGGTGAAAATTTAGAACTTGTGTACCCCCCAAGAGTGCCTTGTATGTGTGGCCAAATTCTAGATCTCTCTCATAGAGAAGCGGCCAATCAGAAGTCTCATGCCCACAAGAGTTGTGAACGATGGTGAGCGCCAGGATCGATGGTCAGCTGAGGCAATCTGCAACATTATTAGTGCTACCCTTCTTGTACTTGATGTTCAAATGAAACTGTTATAGATATGTGGACCACTTCTGATGGCGATCATTCTGCAACTTCCCTTGTGCCTGTATGAACTGCAGGGGTCGGTGGTCTGTGTGGATGATTGTTTCTTTCCCCAAAATGTAATACTTCCATTTTCTACAAGTCTGCACAATGGAATACATTTCTTTGTCATATGTGGGATACTTGCGAGCTGTGTCGGACAATGTCTCACTGTGATATGCCACTGGATGCCCCTATTGAGTAAGAACTGCCCCAATAGCATAGTTAGAGGCATATGTCTCAATCTCAAATGGTTGTTGCAAGTCTAGTAATGTGAGCACTAGGGTAGAATAGAGACGATGTTTCAATTCTATGAATGCCTTCTGTTGAGATTATGACCAAAATAATTTTGCTTTCGCTCCTCCCTTGGTGACTTGAATAAAGGGCCAAGTGATATGAGAGAATCCCAGCACGAACCTGCGGTAGAAATTAGCAAGACCCAGAAAGCTGCGAAGCTCTGTTAGAGTGGTTGGGGATGGCCAATCCCAAATGAATTGGATCTTGGTTGGATCCACATGCACCCCCCTTTCATCAATAATGTATCCCAGATATTGAACCTGGGTCATGCCAAAATTGCACTTCTCCAAATTGGCACACAACTTGTGTTGCCACAGTGTTTGGAGGACTTGTCGGATGTGGTGGAGGTGCTCTTCCCAAGTCTGGATGAAGATCAGAATGTCATCCAAGTACACCACTACAAATGAGTTGGTGAATGGCTGCAAGATGTCATCCATCAACCTCATGAAGGTTTCTAGTGCATTCGTCAACCTGAAAGGCATGACCAACCATTCAAAAAGGCCCTCCTTGGTTTTTAAGGCAATCTTCCACACATCGAAGGGTTCCATTGGTACCTGGTGATACCCAGACTTCAAGTCGATCTTGCTGAAATATTTCGCCCCTTTGAGTTGATCTAAAAGGTCTTCAATCCATGGGATTGGGTACCTATTCTAGACAATGATCTTGTTCAACATCTGATAGTCAATACAGAGTCTCCAAGTTCCATCCTTCTTCTGTACCAACATGATCGAGCTCCCACAGGGTGATGAACTTGGCCGGATGTGAAATTTCTACAGTAGCTCCTGAATCTGCCTCTTGATTTCATCGTTCTCCAGAATAGAGTATTGGTAGATTAGTCCATTGGGTAGCAGTGCACCTGGGGTCAGAACAATGGGGTGCTTGACCTGACAGTGCAGAGGAACCCCTGTGGGTGAGGTGAAGATGTCCCTGTACTCCTCCACAACCTTGTCCATTTGTTGTTGTCGTGCATAAGAGCCCTATCTAGAGGTCACTGCCACAATATTCTTCTTGCCTTGGGGGCAGATCATCAGGAAAACAAATTTTATGGATTGGGAAATGAGCTTACTGCATTGTTTTACAGTAACCAAAGAGATAGCAGTAGGCAGTGGTACCTCTGGTATCCTATACAACTTATTTCCCAAAATAACAATAACAATGCGAGGCTGAGACTCATAAACAACATGTCGCTTCCACAAGTATGGTTGGCCTAATAATACATTAGAAACATCAAGAGGAGCAATGTCACATAATAACTCATCCGTGAAGGGCTTGATGCTATAGGGAAGGTGGCATTGCTGGCTGACGTAGAGATCCCGTCCTTGGTGAAGCCAGCTGATGGTGTATGGATGTGGGTGTGCTGTGGTCAACAAGCCCAACTGCTTCACGACATCTGCTGAAATGAGGTTATTTTGGCTCCCATTGTCGAAAATGAACTGTAGCAGGGAACCCTTCACCCACATCTGGGAGTGGAAGAGATGCTCCTCCTCCTCTAGATCTTCTGGTTCCTCCTTCTGGATCTTCGTAGTGGCAATAGTGGCATTGGGCTCCGCATCAATAATCTGTTTCCCTTTTTTATTCCCCTTTTCAGGTTCTGATTCAGATTCATAGCATGCATCTGACTCAGAAGCCCTCATCTCGACCACTAGCAACTGCTTGGACCAACACTCATTTGTGTTGTGAGTGGAGCTCTTATGGAACTCACACCACTTCCCCGTGTCCTTCTTTGGCTTCGCGGTGTTGTTATTTTCTTGTGGCTTTGATAGGTTGTCTTGGGCCACCATGCCTTGGCTTTGTCCTTTGTTCTGCGGTTTGGGGGCACCTTTCCCTTGCTTTCGATTCGCAGATCCAAAGTCTCATTTCTTCTGTTTGAATTTCTACTCAATCTTGGTAGCATACCAGTATGTCGTACCAAGCGAGGAGATGTCGTGGAACTCCATTTCCTCCTGAATGTATATATGCAGAAAACTGCGATACTTTAGCACCAAATTTTTCTCTGAATCTTTGATACCCAACTTTGTGTGTAGGGTATGGAACAGATTCGTCAGCTCATGCACATCTTGATCCCTTTGTTGCCGCAACGTGGTCCATTGTATGTACTTGTCCTCATAGCTCCCCATAGGATAGTATTGTTCCTTGATGGCGTCTCAGAAAGAATTCCAAGTGGGTACGATTGAGAATAGAGAGGTTTCTGTCTCGTCCTTTTTCTCACAGTAGGTTTCCCACTAGTCCTTGAAATGGGGGGTAGCTTTGAGGAGTGAAAAAATAATCTTCTCCTAGATGAAAAAGTCATGAACTGAGAAATATCCTTCTAATAGAGTCAAACATATATCTATGATATCTGCATCTATTTGACCCTAAAATATGGGAATGTCAAAGTTTACTTATACCTTAAAGGGAGTCGTGCCTCGAGAGTGGCTGCTGGATGCAGATGCGTCGTCGGTGGGTAGTCGTTGAAGGATCTGGGCAAAGTTATCCATCATCGCGTTCCTTTGTTTTTCGAGGGCCTCCTGGAGCAATATTTTGATAGGATCTCCTACTCCCTCATCTTTCTTTTCATCCCCCATGGGCAGCCATCGGGGTTTGCGAGGCTGATCTTTCAAAGGTTCCACCAGATCGAGCCCTAACTCCTTATACCCTGATCTCGTTGGAGACATGCAAAGAAGGATCGAGAAAAAGAAGACCGCTCTGATACCACTGATCTGGATTTATGCAAGAATGCAAAATAATACACATATAACCATAAATACAAAGATGCAACTAAAATAACACTTCATTTCATTAATACCAAAGAACTTAAATTTGCTTACAGACATAATGGAAATAAACTAGCTAGGGCGTTGCTAGCTTATCTCTGAGAATATATTTGGCAGCTACAAGTCTCTGAATTGTGTTACAATGAGGCTTGAGGGCCTATTTATTATTTAGAAATAATGGAAAACTCTAAACATCCAAAACCCTAACGCTAGGAGATGAAGCACCAAAACTATGGGCTCCATTTGGGTAAATTGGTGTTTCAACTTCCCAAGGACGTAACTTTGGCATACGATCTTCGTTTGATGTGCACCATACCTCGTTAGAAAGGTCTATCTGAGGAATACAACTTTTGATGTGATAGACCCATGTTGCTCCCAGTTTTTCCATAAAACGTCATTTAGGGCCTCCAAACGGCTTTGAAAGTTCAGGACCCGAAAAACTGCTAAAAATAGTAAGTCGTGCCAAAACTGAAAAACTGAAAGAGACAATGGTGGGGCCCCAAGTGGAATAGGCGGGTGGCCACCAATATCCACCTGGATCAACCCCCTTCAAGGTATAGGTAAAATTTGACATTCCTGTATTTGAAGGCCAGATAGATGAAAATTTGTAGATAGATGGTTGAATTTTATAGAATGGTATTTCTCGATCCATGATTTCTCTGACCGAGAAAAGATTATTTTTCACTACTCAAAGCTGCCCCCATGTCAAGGACTGGTGGGAAAGCTACTATGAGAAAAAGGACAAGGGGGAACCCTCTCTGTTCTCGGCCGCACCCACTTGGAATTCATTCTGAGACGACATCAAGGAACAATATTAACCCGTGGAGAGCTATGAGGACAAGTACATCCAATGGACCACACTATGGCAACAAAGGGATCAAGATGTGGACGAACTAACGAATTTGTTCCATACCCTACACACAAAGTGAGTATTAAATATTTAGAGAGACATTTGGTGCTCAAGTACCGCAGCTGTCTACACAGATGCATTCAGGAGGAAATGGAGTTCCTCAACATTACATCACTTGGCACGACACATCGTTTTTCCGCCAAGATCAAGCAGAAATTTAAGCAGAAGAAGCGAGACTTTGGATCCGTGAATCTAAAGCCAGGGAAAGGCACCCCCGAACCACAGAATAGGGGGCAGAGCCAAAGAGGGGCAACTGAAAACACCACCACAAATCCAAAAAAGGACATGGGGAAGTGGTGTGAATTTCATAATATCCCCACTCACAGCACATATGAGTGTAGGGCCAAACAGTCACTGGTGGCCGAACTGAAGGCACCCAAATCAGATGCATGTTCTGATCTTGAGCCAGAACCAAACAAGGGAGATGACAAAGGGAAGCAGATCATTGATGCGGACCCCAGTGCCATTGTTGCCACCACCAAGCTCCAGAGGGAGGATCTTGAGGATCCAGAGGAGGGGGAGCGCCTCTTCCATTCTCGGATGTGGGTGATCGGTTCTCCACTACACTTTCTTGTTGATAGCGGAAGCCAAAAGAACCTCATTTCTGTAGAGGTCGTGAAGCAACCATAGCACACCCGCAGCCGTATACCATCGGGTGGCTTCACCCAGGGAGAGATCTTCGCATCCTCCAGCATTGTCGCATTTCATACATCATCAAGCCTTTCACGCATGAGGTATTGTGTGATGTTTCTCCTCTTGATGTAGCTGATGTATTATTGGGCCAACCATACTTATGGAGGTGTTACATATGAGTCTAGGCCTCATTCTATTGTTATTACTTTGGGAAATAAATTGTACATGATACCGGAGGTAGTACCACCTCCTGCCATCTCCTTTACTATTGCAAAATAATGTAGTAAGATTGTTTCCCAAACCGAGAAATTTATTTTCCTTACAACTCGCTGACAGGGAAAGAAGAAGAATGTGGCCACAGCCTCGAAACATGGCTCCCCTATAGCTGACATTTTCTCCTCACTCACAGAGGTTCCTCTACACTGTCAAGACAAGCACTCCATTAATTTGACCATACCTCATGCGATTACACAAACATAATCCACACATGTACTGTCTGAGGCTGATAAAGAAACCAAAATTACTGAACACATCCAGCATGTCCGCCCGCAGGTCCATGACATCTTCGACAAATCTAATACCCAATTCAACATAATTTGCCTCATCTCATGGAGGATCTCAACGCAATGGGGATCATTTCTTCCTAAGGGGGGAGGAATTATCCAGGCGGATATTGGTGGCCACCCACCTATTCCATTTGGACCGCCACCATCGGTTCTTTCAGTTTTTCACTTTCAGCACAACTTACTATTTTTAGCATGTTTTTGGGTCCTGAACTTCCGCAGTCATTTTGGGGCCCTAATGACCCAGGTGGATATTGGTGGCCACCCAAATATTCCATTTGAAACAACACCATCAGTTCTTTTATTTTTTTCAGTTTTAGCACAACTTACTATTTTTAGCAGTTTTTCGGGTCCTGAACATCTGGAACCGTTTTGGGCCCGAAAAGATGTTTTTTTGGGAAAATTGGGAGAAACATGGGTCCATGGATGGATGTTGCTCACACCAAAATTTTTACTCAGATAGATCTTTCTAACGAGGTATGGTGCGCTTCAAATGGAGATCGTATGCCAAAGTTACGTCCTCGGGAAGTTGCAACACCAATTTACCCAAACGGGGCCCATAGTTTTGGTGCTTCATCTCCTAGGGTTAGGTTTTTGGATGTTTAGAGTTTTCCATTGTTTCTCAATAACAAATAGCCCCCTAAGCCTCATTCTAACACAGTTCATAGGCCTGCAACTGCCACATCTATTCTTAAAGATAAGCTACCAGTGCCTTAGCTAGTTTATTTCCATTATGTATGTAAGCATATTTTTGTTATTTGATATTAATGAAATAAAGTATTATTTCCATTGCATCTATGTGTTTATGTATATTTATATATTTTATTGTGTTCCTGCTTAAATCCGGATCACAAGCTGATATTAAGAAATAAAACGGTTTATTTCATGGTTTCAAGGAGGGAAAAACTAATCTTCCCCAGGAAAAATAACCCCAAATAATTTTGGAAGGAGCTCCAACCGAGAAAGGTGCAAACTGAAAACAATATTACAACTTCTAAATGGTTTTACTATGCAAGACAACTTTATGAGCAGGATCCCGAGGTTGATCCTCCTCCCTTGGTAAATACTGATACAAAACTCTTCTCGGTACAAGAGGTAGATATGGGTATCAAGAAGTTGGGTGTTGGAAAATCAAAATACTTAGTTGAACTCCAAGTAGAGTATCTAAAGGGGGTCTTAAAAATTCTTGCACCTCACATTACAAAATTTTTCAATAGCACAGATTGGACAACTAGTCTGGCAATACCTCTTTTCAAGAGTGGTGACGTCGATAATCCCTCCAATTATAGGACCATAATGATAAACCCCTTGTTTGCAAAGTTATTTGGAAACATGTTAGAAAATAAAACAACAAGTTGGCAGAAGAAAGAGATAAACGTGCTAAAGGAAAATCAAGTTTTAGACCTAAGCATTCCACAGTTGATCATGGTATAACTTTAAGGCACATCATTGAAAAAGTTTTGGAGAAAAAGGAAGAAGTTTTTTTGTTGCTTTGTTGATTTCAGAAAAGGTTTTGACATGGTTCCTAGGGATAAGCTTTGGCACAGAATGGAGGAACTTGGGGTTCCCAGGCATTTGAGAACAACTGTGCATAGGCTGTATGAAGAGGTGAAAGTCAAAATTAGAACTTTAGCAGGCATTTCTGAAAGTCTTAGAAGTGATATCGGGGTCAAACAAGGTTGCCCATTGTCTCCTTCCCTCTTTGTTTTATATATCGACAAGATTGAAGAGTGGATAAATTTGCAAGGGGGTGACCGTATCCATTTGAAAAATTTTGTTATAAGGCTTATTTTGTACGTAGATGACTTTATTTTGATTGCTAAATCTGCTCTTGGTTTGCAAGAGCACTTACTTTCCCTTGATAATTTTTGTAGAAGTGCGGGGATGCAATTCAATATCAACAAAATGAAAGTAGTGGTTTTCTCTAACAAAAGAAATATAACCAGCACAAGTTCTACTTTGAAGGCAACATTCTAGAAGAAGTTGTAGATTACAAATACCTCGAAATTGACTTCAACACAAATCTAAGCTTGGATAGATGTAGAAAGAAAAGAACACTGGGGGGTTGGAAAGAATATAATTCTTTTCAAAATAGGTGTAGAAAGGCAGAGTTATGGGACTGGAAAACCACTCTAACTCTTTTTGGGCTTTTAGTGATTCCGATGATTCTCTATGGTTGTGAGCTGTGGGCCAACAGTACATCTGACATGCAGTGGAAACAAATTGAGAAAATTCAAAAGCGTTTGATTACAAACAAATTCAAAATTAAAAGTGTAGTTCCTTATGCTATATTGTTAAGTGAAGTAAGGGTTGCTCCTATTGAAGCAATTGCTATCATGTGGGTCATAAGGAATTTAAAAAAAATTGAGCAAATGGAAAAGAGAAGGTGACCTAAGGTTGTCTTTAATGACATATTGTGCAAAAGAAAGAAGTCTTGAATGCGAAAAAATAACAAATGGTTTAGCAAATGGAGCAATTGCTTGAGCATTTGTCCCAAAAATAGTAAAGAGATAAAAGCTTTTGTTATGGGTAAGTTCCACAAATGTACTTGGGAGAAAGAAAAAGTATTATATTGAAGAGTTTAATCCCACTCATAATCATCGACAAAAAGTGTACATAGGGGCCAATATTTCTTCGAGAGCCAAAATTCTTATTGCACAATTAAGAACTAGTTCTCATCAGATCCATTGTGAAACAAGGCGCTGGAAAAGTACCCAAAAAAATGATATTTTTATTAAGTAGCGAGTATATAAGAAATGACTACTTTCAAGTAATAAAAAATGGCAAGCTCACAACCCTTGGAAGCAATTCGTCTTCAAAATATAGATATTCACCGACTCAATCTCTCTAAAAGGAAAAAGGTACTTGGAATCACAACAATGACTTTCCCTTATCACTCCAAATTTACAAAATATGCACCTTATTACTCCAAAAATTACAAAAATAATTTCACTCCATCACTTCAAAAACCCTCACTCCACTTTAAAAAAAAATCTATGTTCACTTTTGTCTCCCAAAAATTACATATTCCTTATTTCTCCATTACAAATATTTCACTTTACTAACCCTTTTAAATTTCCACTAAAAAACAATTTTATGAAATAAAAAACCACACCTTATCTCTCCAAATTACATAACCCACCTCATCTCTCTAAAAAAAACTTTATGATCACTCTTTAAAATTTTATTTACATATTTTCCTTAAAATAATTTTAAAAACTTAAAGTCACTTAAAAGTTACGTGCCCTTTTTTTTAAATTTATGAAAGGTGACTTTAAGATTTAAAAAAGTATCTAACGAAGGAGATGAGGAATATCGTTGACCTTTGAGTGGAGAGAAATATTTGATGCTTCCTCCACGCTGGGTAATCTCCACGGTGAATACACGTCCACGCTGGCTAATCTCCACATGGATCTCCATGGTGAATACACGTTGTTGGGTCATATGTTCCTTATACACTCAATATTGTTGGCTCCTCCATATTTGTATATCCACATGCTAGTCTTTCCATGCAGCAAAAAACAACGAAAATTTTGAATTTAAATAAAAATTCAGAAACACTTGAAATCAACAAAAACCCGAAATTCGATTATAATAGATGCAAGTTGAGCATCAATGTTCTATCACTGCTCTTATACTTCAGGCATAGCTCTATGCGTCCACGCAGTTCGGATATTGAAAACAATATCTCATCACAGTTCTCTCGCATACAATTCTATTAACGCATAGGTTCCATGTCACTTTCTTTCTTCCATCTTCACGTTGTATCAGTATTTTAAAGTTGCAGAAAACTCCACGCAGATTCAGGTACCACTCAACCAACGCAACATGTCTTCACGATTTCACATATGCATCGAAAATTGATTGGTGCAACAGGGTCCACTGTTGAGGATGTCGGGATGTCATGATTGTTAGATTTGTTCTTCAGGACTGAGAAAATTTGGTTGGCATTGTTCAATAAGAGCAGTGATGAGAATGTCGCGGCCACATTGTTCAGCCTTTCAGTGCTCGACCAAAACAAGACGTAAATGGGCACTGGTGGACCACGACAAGAAAGGCATGGCCTTCACTCTCTTTAATCTCTGCATAAGCCATGAGAACAGGGGCGTTGTGGTAAAAGAATAAGATCCTTGATTTTTCTCGTGGGCAGGGAATGGAAGCAGATCAAATGGTGGTATCACGAGTGTGGCTCTTTCTTTGGCAGGTCAAGGATTCGACAATTACATCTGAACACAAAATCAAGCAAACAACATGGTCGAAATATTGAACACATAGTCTAACCATGCCGCACACATTTTTCTTCAATCTACATAGCAATTCCAGGCTCCACGCATATCAAATACCCACGTAGATCAGACAACCCTTGGAAGTGGCAACAAGATGTTGCTGCATGGCAGTCGATCAAAAAGACTCAATTGTCCCATGCAGCTCTCTGTTGATTCAAGGCAGCCACAATCTTTTCAGATTAATTCACCAATAATAAGTAGATAATTCATTTTTTGAAAACCTCACATATGCCCAACATCACTGTTCCTCTGATACCACATGTAGAAAATGAATTAACTCAGAAACATTACAGAAAAACCACACAAAAAGTAATGGCGGAAAAGAGGTTTCACCTCATGTATTCTCATCATTCTCTCTTATTAAAAGAATTTAGTTTACAATTTAAATAGATGAGAGACAATGTCTTAAGATAGTTCGTGCTATCTTAGACTCCTTTGGTTGAGATAATTTCTCACCAAACACCTACCAAGATAGGAGTTAGCTAAACTAACTCCAATCTTTGAGGAACAACCCAAGAGTTAGGCACATATTCCTAACTTGGAATTTTTAATTAATTAATTAATTATTTTGGATTTATTATTGTTATGTGAGAGAGGCTAACACAAAATAAGTGTGGGAGGAAAGAGTATGTATTTTTTTCTCTTCTGGAAAAGTGGAAACAAAAAGAATTTCATTTAGAAAGTGAGGCCTCCAAAGATAGCAGTTAAAGTTATGAAGATATTTTGGTAGCTACTTCTTGGGATAATCTATTCAGCAAGGGGTTTGTCGAGAAGCTAGGAGAGTTTACTATGAAACTTCACAGGAAAAGGGTCGAATACAAGAGCTTGATAAAGAAGCAATATGTACCATATGCTATCTTTAGCCTCATGGACGTTAAAATAACTTCTTCTTCTTCTTCTATGGCTTGGTCACATGAAGAAAAAGGCCAAGTCTTCTTCTTCTTTTATGGCTTGGTCACATGAATAAAAATACCAAGTCCAAGGGGATACCTTGGTCAAGGCCTAGGCACATCTAGTCATATGGTGGGTTGAAGGTTGACCCCATTTGAATCAACATCAATTCAATGGGCGTGTGTGCACGCCAACACACACACGCACACACACACACACACATATCGGTGTGACACACTGGAAAAGTGCATGGATTTAGATTGAAAAACAACAAGTGCTACATAGTAGTTATTCCCTTCCTCTTAGTTTAAATATAGCTTAATTAGATGGAAAGAGCTGCACACATTAATAATAAATAATTAGATCTTCAAACATGGTAAATAAGAAAAATAAGCATGTTGAGAGGGCGCAAGGCCATCGATAAGTAAATCTAGGTTGAAGGTCGTTGACAGAGAAAAATATGCAAGTCAATATGTCCAAGTGAATATACGTCTAATAAACAAATATGCAAGTTGTCAAATATCATATTGTTGTGAAAGAAAAATATGATAGTTGTGAAGGATTAATAAAATGTCTACATCTACTTAAGAACATCAATATCCAAGTCAATAATTAAATATTTGGTTGCAAACATTACCATCTATATTCCTATAAATAGAACGATTATACTATTTTATATAAAATTCTACAATTATTTAACAATCACGATAATATCTAAATTAAATGAAGTCTCACACAATCTTACCGCAATCATTCTTTAACATATAAAATAACACCACCAAAAACACTATTTTATACTTTTATATAATTTTTCGTAAAAATACAAAACAAAACAAAAAAACAAATCTAAGACAAAGGAAGTGTTGCATTATATTAATATCAAAATTAAATATACAGTTCGATGTATTTGTAAGCCCAAAAAATTTCAAAAATTTTGTATTAATTTTTGTATTAATTTGTTTTTGAAATGATTGATTTAATTTTAAAAATTTAGAATATTCTTCAAATTGTGTGACGCTAGGACATTTGAAAATATTTATTTAAACCGAAAATGTGTTATCGGATTTATTTACTCTGAAAGTTTTGCACGAAAAAACAAGCCTTCATTTCCATCTATTAAATAAAATTCAAAAGCTTGTCATATACCTTCATCAATATCAGTTGCATTATCTCTATCATGTATTATGTACCTTTATTACATAGACCCATAGTGAGGTCCACTTGAGATCAAAGCAGTTGGAGAAAACAAATATCCCTAGCCATGAAATCCCTCTCTTTATCAAATGGCTATTAATATTTGTGGAGCTATATCTCCATTAATGTATTAGGGTAGTATATGTCACCCCTTGGATTTAACTAAATACAAAATTCAATGGATGACATATACTGCCCGAGTGCATTAATGGAGCTATAGCTCCACAAATATTGGTTGCCTCGTGAAACAATCCTAAAATGTGAGTACGGATCTATTTACATCACAAACAGTCTAGAAAGGAAGTGAGAGTATGACAACCAACATTTCCAATGCTATACACTCATTAATACACCTTGAGTCTATAATACACCTTCTAAGGACCTCTAGACATGGACCCTCTAACATCTATTTACTTGTTAATATATATAGGTAATTTTCAGGAAAACACTTTCTAGTTAATAGTTATGGAGATGTACATGATATGATCATCCATTTCGATGTTTGTATTGATAGCCATTGAAAAGCGAAGACATGTGTATCATATGTCCATCCATTTCCCCATACCATCTAATATTGATTGACATGGAATGTACTCATACAAAATAAAAGACATGAGCTCATTTTCTAATAGATATTGTACACGAAATGATGTATCAAGTAAAATCTCCCCACCTGTGTTTCTTGTTTTCCTTTGCATCTTCATCGTTGGCCATCCATCACTAAACACACTCTTTATTTCCTTTAGTGAAGCGTCCTCTTTATTTATATGTTGAAGATATTTATTTCAAAATTCATGAGGCGAAGGGTTATTAATCTATTGAGATTTGGTTTCTATTAAATCACAATTTTAAATTTAATGGAAAGAAATTGAAAATTTGTGATTTAAAAGGTATTGGATTAAACTTGACTCGATAACTTGTTAATCTCTTTTATATATAACAAGCATAACTTTTAATGGGCCAATTAGATTCTAAAATGGTTTGTGGAAGAGAGTAATATGAAACATAATTATGATAAAAGTAGAATTTTTCCATCCAACAATAACAGAAAGATTAACATTTTTATTATATGGATGAAATTTTACATCAAGATGTTTATATTACATAATTTTGTTATGTTGGAAATATTTTCATTGATGGCAAAGGAGCAGAATGGATCAGTACTAGAATTATCATTAAGACAAAGGAGCAGAGAAGCAGCAACAATAAGGCAAAGGAGAAACATTAGAAGTATAACCTAAAGCTTTAGGTTATACAGAAGCAGCAAAGAGGCATATAGAAGCTTTAGCATTATTACTAAAGCAAAGGAGCAACAAAAGAGCAAAGGTAGTCACGGGGCAAACACAACAAAGGCAACGAGTTTTGGTCAAGTCGTGAATGTGCCTAGGTAAAGTAATAAACACTTGCATCAATGAAGAATAGTCGTGAATGAGTCAGCGTGTGCAACAATGAAGAACAATCGTGAACATATTGGGTGAAGTCGTGAATGCTAAGCAGGTCAAGTCATGAATGTGGGCAGAGTTGTGAACGAGTTAGGTGTTCTACGTACAACAAGAAAGAAATGAACGAGTGTAACCAAAGAGGCAAATTTGGAAAATTGGAGTGAAGATACAACATGGACCATTGGATTTGGGCATAGATCAACAACGGAGAATAAATCAGAGACCCAACAGAATATCGCAATCGACGACTTTTATCGTTACATATTAAGACTTCTCAAGGTAAGTAATTTAAGTTGCGATGCGAAGTAGATCAGGTAAGGAGCCATGAGGACCGTTAGATCTAGGATTTGATCAACGGTGGAGATTAAGTCGCAATCCCATGGTATTTCACACATCGGCAAGTTTTGATGTCATCATTAAAGACTTGCATGGTAAGTAATTTGGTTTGCGAGGCGATGTGATTGCATATCACAAATCGCAGCGTAAGGAGTATCACAAAACAACAAAAACATAGAAAATGCAAAATGAGAAGTGCGAGCGATGACGTGGTAGTGACGTGGATATGATGTGGAAGTGATGTGGCAAGATGACGTGGCAGATGATGTGGAACCAACCCCACAGATCGCAATTAATTTATGGTGACGTGGCAATGACATGGCAGTGACGTGGCAAGGTGATGTGGTACGATGACGTAGATATGACATGGACCTAGCCCACGTATCGCACATTGAAATTAGCGATTCTTATGTTTATATGTTAAGACTTCGCATGTTATATATTTTAAGGTACAACATGCGATAAGGTTTTCGCTGCGGGTTGCAAAATCACAGAATCGAAAGTATTGCGAAATCTACAAATTGGTAAAGTTGCGAAGTGCAATAAAGAGGCTCGGATGCGATGTAGTTTCAAAGGTGAAATCCAAAGGATTTCAAATCCGGATGTAAAGCTTTTCCTGTGTTAAATTTCATTGGAGGAGGAAAAGGAGATTATAATGTAAAATCTATGGAATGCTGAAGTGCGAAATGCGATTTGTGAAGCAAACACAATGCGGTTTAGAGGTAAATATTAACATATTTCATGTCCAAGTTTAGTGTGTTTGCGCTGGTTTTTATGAAGAAATTGTTGGAAGCAGAGGTCGAATCGGGTTACAAAAAAAATTCCTGAACGCATGGAAAAGGACTCGACGCTCATGCAAAATAGTGTTATGTGGTTGTGGTCGTGAGTTAAAAGGAAAGGCTGAATGTAAGAGAAAGTACTCAGGTATAAGTGACCCAACTCAGAGAGAAGAGCGTAGAACACTGTGGGTAAGATATGCAATAGGAGAGGCGGTGTAAAACAAAAAGGCATGGGTCAAGTCGGGCTAAGACAATAATGCTGCAACACAGTTGGAAATATAACAGTAGGCAAAGAAGACAGATGGACAACAGGCAGAAAAGACAAAATGAACAGAAAAGCAAGAAGCTGAAAGGGCTGATTTGAAATATTGTTGTAATTGTAATTTTAAATTCATTAATTATTTTATATTGTTTGTGATGAAAAGGCAAGTCTCCAAGGAAAATAAAAACTCAAATTTAATACTGAAACGAGTGTATATATTGTTGTAACATCTTGGATATGCTGAGTGAGGAAATGAGTGGGTGAAAGGCAAAGAGTCATGCCTATTCACTTCATATTTCCATATAGAATGCAAACAACCATGAAGTGATCTCTATAAATTATGTTATTGTAATGTGTATAGAGAGGTTAGACAGTGGAAGAATGAGAGAGAGGAGATAAAGAAGTTGTGCACATCTAGAGTTGATATGAAGCAGACTTGAAGGATGGAAGGGCATCAGTGAAGAAGGAGAAAAACACAGTTGATATCCAGGTTAATCAGCATATTATTTTATTGTAGTGTGAGGGATTTGGTGCTTCCATATCAAGTTGTAGCTTGATATATGTCCAGTTGTAGTTGGTTGAGGTAGGAGCCTCCTATGGGTTGCAGCCTGCAGAAAATAAATGGGAGTTGGAGCTTCCTTGCAAGTTGTAGCTTGTAGAATTTGTGGTAGCAACCTCCTGTAGGTTGGAGCCTACAAAAAATTAGTGGTGAGAGGGAGTTGGAGCTTGCCTTTGCATCACAACAATAATAAAATGTGGTTTTCTCCATTATGGGTTTCCACTTATATATGTTTTCTATGTGCATGATGATTATGTGTTGATGTACTTTATTTAATCTGCTTAACACTTGCTGCTCACATATTAAGATTGTTGTTTAATTATATATTAATTTTCTTATGAAATGGAGGTGTAAATAAGTTTAAAGAAAAGTTTAAAAGTCTATGAATGTACTAAACTAGGTCACCCCCCCCTCTCATTTTAACTAAGGGTTCATCAATTGGTATCAGAACCAAGTTCCTTTAGAAACAATTTAACAACTGGAAGGAGGTCCTAGGTCCTCAAAATGGCTAGCCTAGATGGATCCTCAACAAATAAAGCCCCATTGTTTACTGGCACAAACTATGCTTTCTGGAAAATAAGAATGAGGACATAATTAATGTCTCTAGGAATAGAAGTTTGGGCTTCTATGGAAGAAAAATATGCACCAAAGGATACAGATGCTGAGGAAGAAGCCAAACACAATTTCATAGCTAATGTAAAAGCAATGAATGCTCTCTTAAGCGGTCTAAGTGAGTAAGAATTTATCAAAGTAATGCATTGTAAGACTGCCAAAGATATCTGGGATACTTTAGGAATCATTCACGAGGGAGATACAAAGGTGAAGATGGCCAAACTACAAGAACATAGAACTTAGTTTGAAAAATTAAAAATGAATGAATACGAAGATATAGCCGCATTATTTTTAAGAGTTGCAGAAGTTGTGAATATCATGATATGCCTAGGAGAAGAAATTAAAGAAAGTGTTGTAGTCCAGAAAATATTGAGATCTCTACCATCCAAGTTTAATCCTAAGGTTTCTACCATAGAAGAAACAAAAATTTGGGAAATCTTAACCAGAAAATAAGTACTTGGGAACCTAACAGCATATGAGATGAGAATTCCTAAAGGGAAGTCAAACACGAGAGAGGTTTCCTTTAAGGCGGACAAGTGCATAGAAGGAAGGATGGTACATGCTCATGCTCTGATGAAGAAGAAGCCAAATTTGTCAGAAGATTGGATAGAGGCACATGTAAGTACAAAGGTAAACTTCTATTTAGGTGATTTAACTATGGAAGAGTGGGGCACTATGCTTCAAAATGTCCTCATAAGAAAATAGATAATCATTCAAAAGGGAAAGAGAAAATAAACTTCAACAATAGGCAAAAAGGGAATAGATTTAATAGAAGAACATTCTATGCTCAACAAGACAACAGTGCATCTGAGAGCTCAGATGAATCCCCCAATGAAGAAGGAACATCAGAATTCATTTTCATGTCCAAGGAAGAGCTTGAGGAATATCTCCTGGAATTTGAAGAAGAAGGTGAGGTAGATATCGAGGGGGAGTTGGTGAGTGCCCTAAAGGAAATAGATAGACTCAAGCTCAAGAATAGAAAATAGAAGGCAATCCTTCTAAAACATGTAAAGGAAGAACCAAACTCAAAAGATTTTATCAAGTTGAAAACGGAACTAGAAGAATCAAGGAAAGTAGAAGACATTCTGTTGCAGAAAATAAGAGAGAAACGTCAGGAATGCGGAAGATTGAAAGAAGAGGTGGTGAGTCTGAGGATGAAACTGGAAAAACATCAAACTAATTTAACAACGAACGTTCAACAGTTAAAAGGTGCTGAGCAATTGGACCGGATATTAAATGCACAAAGATCTCCTCTTGTAAATACTGGGATAGGATATGAAGGAGAATCCATCAAGTCGAAGGCAAAGGGTAAGAAAGCTATTATATTTGTGAAAGTTGTCCTAAAAGAAAATGGTAACTCCCATCCATATGAGAAAAAAAATGTGGGAAACCCTCCAAATCCTCATGAACTGTAGAAAAAACCCACCACAAGGAAAGCCCTGGAAACAAGAGGAGTAAACAGCCAAACACCATTCCAACTCAGATCAAATGGCTTCCAAAGATAGAATTTTCATATGACCAGATGGCTATATCCCCAAACAACGGTTTTTGCTAGAGACAGATACTACCTCCATGGGTATTTTTTTTGTTGTAAAAGGTTCGGTCATAAAGCCATGGAGTGCAGAGTGTATATACAAAGACTAGAGTATGGAAACTCAAGGGGAATTAAGAACAATGGTGGATTCACTCGTGTACATAATCCATTCAGAAATACAATCAAACATTTTTGCTGCCATAAAAATAGGCACAAGTCTCACGAATGTCCTCTCAAATATTGTGATCCATCTCCTTAGGAAATTTATCAAACAAAAAGCTGCATGCAATGGAAAAGGAAGCTAAATAAGTGTGATCTAGTTCCAATTGCTCAAGATCAAAACAGTCAATGTTATGTGGACAGTGGGTGCTCAAAACATATTACTGGAGACTGAAGAAATTTTGTAACTTTTGATGAAAAGAAATATGGGAATGTAACATTCAGTGATGATAGAGCAAGGAAAATCAAGGGAAAAGGCACAATTATCCTAAATAATGAAAGAAGAGAGGCTCAAGATGTACTGTTTGTGGATGGTCTGAAAGCCAATCTGCTAAGTGTTAGTCAAATTTTTGATAAAGGCTATGAGGTCCTTTTTAGAGCCCAAGATTGTGAAGTAAGGTCAATCACCATAGGAAAGACCTTGATCAAAGGTGTTTGAATAGAGAGTAATGTTTATATAGTAGAAGAAGAGAAAGAAGCATGCCACATCAGCAAACTTGATGAATCTTGGTTATGGCATAGAATATTGGGACATCTAAATTTTGACCACATCATCAAACTGAGCAAAAAGAAAGCTGTCAGAGATTTTCCTGTAATAAAGAAGCCACCAAATACCATATGTAAGTCCTACCAACTGGGAAAAAAAACTTGCACGTCATTCAAAGCTAAAGACCAACTATCTACAAGTAAGCCTCTTCAGCTTGTACACATGGACCTGTGCGGACCTTCAAGAACAAATGCACTAGGTGGAGAATTGTATTTCATGCTGATAATCGCTAATTTTTCCAGATTAATGTGGGTGGCATTTCTCAGATATAAATCCGAAGAGTTTGAGAAATTTACGATATTTAAGGCACTGGCAGAAAATCAAACTGGATGTAAATTCAATTGCATCAGATCAGACAGAGGAGGTGAATTCACAGACAATGATTTTTCAGACCTGTACAATGAATGTGGGATAAAGCAACAATTTACAATTGCAGGTACACCTCAACATAATGGAGTGTCAGAGAGGCAAAATAGGTTGGTAAAACAGATTTCCAGAGCCATGATGCAAGAAAGAAACATTCCCCAAACCTACTGGAGAGAATCAGTACACACAGCTATTCATATTCTCAACAAATCTCATCTCAGACCAAATCGTGACAAGACTCCATATGAATTGTGGCATGGGAAACTGAAATAAATCAAGCACTTTAGAATCTTTGGCACCCATTAGGGGAATTTTGAGGTCTAAAATGGGCCTCATAAGAAAAATGTACAACAAAAATAAACTTTATAACAACCAATAGGATTCAAGATGATGATGTCAACCATGGGGGATGATTCACCATTTTTTAAATAAAAGGGTAAAAATATTAAAAAATAATAAAATAATAAAACTACTTTTTCAACTCGTATTTTCAACTTATCTCCCAAAATTTTTACTCAAATTTCAAGCGGGAGTAGTCATTGGATGGGAAATTTAATTCCTCATCCAAGGAGTACCCATGTTGCGTACTTTCGATCAACTCTACTACACGAAAAATGAGAAATACATAAAAAACGTGATTGTAATCACATTTTTTATGTATTTCTCATTTTTCGTGTAGTAGAACCCATAGAAAGTATGCAACATGGGTACTCCTTGGATGGGGAATTAAATTTCACATCCAACGAGTACTCCCGCTCGAAATTTGAGTAAAAACTTTGGGAGATAAGTTAAAAATATGAGTTGAAAAAGTAGTTTTTCCAATTTTCCCTCTAAAATTTGATGATGTCATCAAATCTTATTTGATTTTTTCCACTATTATTTTATAATTTCCTTAGGAGGCCCATTTTAGACCTCAAAATTCCCCTAATGCTATGTTTCATAAAGAATAATGATGAAAATTTGGGGAAGTATGATGCAAGAGCTGATGAAGGAATATTTTTGGGATATGCATTTAAGAGTAAGGGATACATGTGCTACAATAAAAGACTGCATAAAATTGTGGAAAGCATTGATGTGAGATTCAATGAAGATCTATAAAATAGAACCAGAAGCAAAAACTGTGTCAATCCTCCAGATGATCATGAAGATGAGAATCAAGAAAATAAAGAACAGAGTAAGACAACAAAAGATACATAAATAAACTCAAAAGGACCCTCGAGACACACTCAGAAGAGCCATCTAGAAGATCAAATCATTGGATACAAGAGTCCAGGAGTCCAAAATAGAAGACAACTAGATGAACAGACCGAGGAAGTGTATCTAGCCATGTTGTCATAGATAGAACCCAAGAATTTTGATGAAGGCAACAAAGAAAAAAATTGGATAAATGCTATGAACGAAGAATTAGACCAGATTGAGAAGAACAAAACCTGGGAGTTAATACCAAGACCCTTTGGGAAAAATGTCATTAGCACAAATTGGATATTCAAGACTAAGATGAATGAACAAGGCTAGGTAATCAGAAATAAAGCCAGACTTGTATGTAAGGGATACTCTCAAATCGAAGGACCTGACTATGATGAAACTTTTTCCCCTATAGCAAGAATGGAAGAAATTAGAATTTTTCTGGATTTTGCATGCTATCATGATTTCAAGGTATATCAAATGGATGTGAAGTTTGCCTTCTTAAATGGAGATTTGGAGGAAGAAGTCTACATGGAACAACCTAAAGGATTTTACTTAGCAGATAAACACGACTATGTGTGCAGATTAAAGAAAGCCCTATACGGTCTCAAACAAGCACCACATGCATGGTATTCTAGGTTGGACAAGTACTTTAAAAAACAAGGTTTCAAGAAGGGAGGAGTAGACAACAATATGTATATAAAGGCTGATGAAAATAAAATCCTAATTGTAGTAGTATATGTAGATGAAATCAGGTTTGCTAGCAACAAGGATGAGTTAGTAAAAGGATTTGCAAAAGAGATGAAGTCATAATTTGAGATGTTTGTGATTGGAGAGCTTACCTTCTACCTAGGACTTCAAATTATACAAAATAACAAAGGCATATCCATTTCATAAGAAAAATACTTAAGAGACATGTTAAAAATATTCCAATTGGAAGACTGCAAACCTATGTCAACTCCTATGATCACTGGTTGCAAGTTATGTGTTGATGACGGATCTACAGATGTAGATCAAAGAATTTATAGATTTATGATAGGAAGTCTTCTATACCTAACAACCTCCAGACTAGACATTATGTTGGCAGTAGGACTTGTGACAAGATATCAAGCAACACCAAAAAAAAATCACTTGCTAGAAATCAAGAGGATATTTAGATACCTGCAAGGAACTGCACATTATGGCCTATGGTATCCGAAAGGCAAAGATTTCATATTGACATCATATACATATGAAAATTGGGCCAGCTGTGTGGATGACGGGGAAAAGCACAAGTGAAGGTGCATTTTATTTGGGAGAAAGTCTGGTGGCATGGTTAAGTAAGAAGCAAACATCTGCCTCTCTATCTACAATAGAAGTGAAATACATAGCAGCAGCAGCTTGTTGCACACAAGTTACGTGGATGAAACAAACTCTTAAAGACATGAAGGTAAGCATCACCGAACCTATTTCTATCAAATGTGACAATACAAGTGCAATAAGTATATCAAAAAATCCAGTACTTCATTTGAAAACCAAGCACATCCCAATAAAGTACCAATTCCTTAGAGAACAAGTAGCAAAGAAAATAGTAAATATGGAGTATGTACAAACAAAGGAACAAACATTAGACATATTCACAAAACCTCTTGCTAGAGAACCATTCAAATATCTAAGAGAAAAACTAGGGGTAGTGTCTGTAGATGATACTCTCTGATATGATCAGAAAAAAACAAAAACAAAAACAAAAAAAAGAAAAAAATATGATGAAAATGCACCAACAAAGGCTGCAATATCAGGAACAGAAACAGTGCAGTAGACAAGTCAGTATCAGACAAGAAGCGCCATTCTAGGGGGGAGAAGCCCATAAAAATTTTCACAGAAGAGCTAGAGCTATGGAGCTGGTAAAGATCTACAGAGGATTATTACACTGTATGTCTCTCTGCAAGTGTTAATAATGAATCAAAATGTTCTTAAGAAGGATGAATGAGAGAAATGATTATCATCATTATATCATTACATCATTCATCAATTGGTATTTGGAGCAAGCAACCTGTCTATCAGTAGAATACCAAGTGTTATTAGTGGAGCATTGGTATGATACAGTTCCTTAGGATCATAGTATTATGGTAAAAGTACATCAAGTGATTATATCTTCAGAAGTCTAGCACATATCACCACTATCAAGTAGTAAGGGACAAAAGTATAGAACATTCTATGGTGACATGCCTTCCATTCATGCAATCTCAATGAGTTTCAAAGTGTTCTCCCAATAACTCTTATACACCAGTCTAGAGCAGCAAGGTATAAAGACAAAATGTAACCCTTTGCCATTGATGTCAAAGGGGGAGGAAAAGAAAGCATAGGAAGAAAGTCACTTCTTAGAATGAAAGGGGAGGAAGTGTTGGAGCAAGTGTTGCCATCAATGCCAAAGGGGGATACTGTTGGAAATATTGTCACTGATGGCAAAGGAGTGGAATGGATCAGCACTAGAATTATCATTAAGGCAAAGGAGCAGAGAAGCAACAACAATAAGGCAAAGGAGCAACATTAGAAGTATAATCTAAAGCTTTAGGTTATACAAAAGCATCAAAGAGGCATAGAGAAGCTTTAGCATTATTACTAAGGCAAAGGAGCATCAAAAGAGCAAAGGCAATCACAGAGCAAACACAACAAAGGCAACAAGTTTTGGTCAAGTTGTGAACAAGTGGGTAGAGTCGTGAACATGCCTAAGTAAAGTAATAAACACGTGCAACAATGAAGAACAGTTGTGAATGAGTCGGCGTGTGCAGCAATGAAGAACAGTCGTGAACATATTGGATGAAGTCATGAACATGGGCAGAATCGTGAACGAGTCAGGTGTTCTACGTACAATAAGAAAGAAAGAAACGGGTGCAACCAAAGAAGCAAAGTCAGCAAACCGAAGTGAAGATACAATGTGGAATGTTGGATCTGGGCATAGATCAACAACAAAGAATAAATCGCAAACCCAACAAAATATCATAATCGACGACTTTTATCGTTACATATTAAGACTTCTCACAGTAAGTAATTTAAGTTGTGATGCGAAGTAGATCAACTAAGGAGTCGTGAGGACCGTTAGAATTGGGCTTTGATCAACGGTGGAGATTAAGTCACAATCCAACGGTATTTCACACATCGGCAAGTTTTGATGTTATCGTTAAAGACTTCAATGGTAAGTAATTTGGTTTGCGATGCAACATGATCACATATCACAAGTCGTGGTGGAAGGAGTATCGCCTAACAACAGAAACACATAAAATGAGAAATGCAAAGTGTGGGCGATGAGGTGGAAAGATGACATGGCAGGTGATGTGGCCCCAACCCCATAGATCACAGTTAATTTATGGTGACGTGGCAATGACATGGCAACGTGACATGGAGATGACACAGACATGGCCCACATACCGCAAATCGCAATCGGTGATTCTTATGTTTATATGTTAAGACTTTGCATGTTATATATGTTAAGGTGTGACATGCGATAAGGTTTTCGTCGTGGTTGCGAAATTGCAGAATCGCAAGCATTGCAAAATCTGCAAATTGGTAAAGTTGCGAAGTGCGATAAAGAGGCCTTGATGCGATGCAGTTCCAAAGGCGAAATCCAAAGGATTTCAAATCCGGATGTAAAGATTTTCCTATGTTAAATTGCATCGGAGGAGGAAAAGGAGATTATAACGTAAAATCTATGGAACGTCGAAGTGCGAAGTGCAATTTGTGAAGTGGACGCGATGCAGTTAAGAGTTAAATATTAACATATTTCATGTCCATTTTTAGTGTGTTTGCATTGGTTTTTATGAAGAAATAATTAGAATCAGAAATCGACTTGGGTTACAAATAAAAGGCCTAAACGCATGGAAAAGGACCCGATGCTCATGCATAACAGTGTTATGCAGTTACGAATGTGAGTTAAAAGGATTGGCTGAACGCAAGAGAAAGTACTCGGGCATAAGTGACCCAACACAAAGAGAAGGGCATAGAACGTCGCATGTAAGATATGCAATAGGAGAGGTGGTGTAAAACATAAAGGCATGGGTCAAGTCGGGCTAAGACAGTAATGCTGCAACACAATTGGAAATATAACAACAGGCAGAGAAGACAAAGGGACAACAGGCAGAGAAGACAAAATGAATAGAAAAGAAAGAAGCTAAAAGGGTTGAATTGAAATATTGTTGTAACTGCAATTGTAAATTCATTAATTATTTTATATTGTTTGTGATGCAAAGGCAAGTCTCCAAGGCCAAAAAAAATCCAATTTAATACTGAAACGAGTGTATATATTGTTATAACATCTTGAATATGTTGAGTGAGGAAATGAGTGGGTGGAAGGCAAAGAGTCATGCCTATTCACTTCATATTCCCATATAGAATGAAAAAAACCATGAAGTGATATCTATAAATGATGTTATTGTAATGTGCATAGAGAGGTTAGAGAGTAGAAGAATGAGAGAGAGGAGATAGAGAAGTTGTGCACATCCAGAGCTGATATGAAGCAGATTTGAAGGCTGGAAGGGCAATAGTGAAGAAGGAGAAAAACAGAGCTGATATCCAGGTAAATTAGTATATGATTTTATTGTAGTGTGAGGGAGTTGGCACTTCCATATCAAGTTGTAGCTTGATAGATGTCCAGTTGTAGCTGGTTGTGGTAGGAGCCTCCTATGGGTTGTAGCCTGTAGAAAATAGATGGGAGTTGGAACTTCCTTGCAAGTTGTAGCTTGCAAAATTTGAGGTAGCACCTCCTGTAGTTTGGAGCCTACATAAAATCAGTGGTGAGAGGGAGTTGGACCTTTCCTTTGCATCACGACAATAATAAGATGTGGTTTTCTCCCTTATGGGTTTCCACTTATATCTGTTTTCTATGTGCACGTTGATTGTGTGTTGATGTACTGTATTTAATATGATTAACACTTGCTTCTCACATATTAAGATTGCTGCTTAATTATATATTAAGTTTCTTATGAAATGGAGGTGTAAATAAGTTAAAAGAAAAGTTTTAGAAGTCCATGAATGTACTAAACTAATACACCCTCCCCTCTCAGTTTAACTAAGGGTTCATCATGTTACACACAAATATTAAAGTCAAATTTAAAAATTTACAATCTTAAAATATTTAATTTTTTTCTTATTACTTTTTTTGAATTTATAATAATAGTATTTATTATTAAAATCTTAAGAAATCTATGATGAATAATTCTTATAGTAATTTTTTTTTTCTTTCATTCACATACCTTAAAAATTTAAAAATATTATCACTATATCGTAATTTTTTTTAAATTGAAAATTGTATTATCTATTATCACTATTAAAATTGTAATTTTTTTAAATTAAAAATTGTATTATCTTTATAACAATTAATTACAAGACAACTAATAAAATTGGATCGGTTGGTCCTATGGGAAATTCAACCAAATCCAATATCAAAAGACGAGGCTAGCCTAAGATTACATGAAAAATAAGGAATTTGGATTGGCTGGTCCCTAGAGAATCCAACCAAAAACTTACTTAAAAGACAAGTTAACTTAAAATTGGTAGTGCCAATACATTTACTACTATGGATCCTGCATCTTGTCCTAAAGATGGATCCCCGTTGGGATTCGAAACGTCGACTATTTGCCTATAATAATGTGGATAATCCAGAAAGCCTTTCAACAAATGATAACCATGAGAGCTTGAAAGCCATAAACATTTACTACTATCTTTGTCATTGAGCCTAGGAACAATCATTGGTTTTTCTGAAGGTTTTCTTTTTTCCTTTTTTATTACGAATATCAATATATTATGAGGATTTTTTAGATATATATGTAAAGGAGACAATAAGACATTTCCTTGATACAATTCCACTTCCAGGCTGTTCGCAATATTGGTTGCTTCCTTATCGCTATCTAAATGATCTGGTTCATTGAAACATTTGTACCCTCTCATTGATGAAGCTAAGGTCATGGTTGTGTATGTTTGTTGAAAATGCAACAAGAAATTCCTAATTTAATTTTGCCTTTGATTAAATTGGGAGAAAATTTTAAATTCAATGTCGGAAGATAACTTGTAAAAGTTAATTGAGTTGTTTTTAGTTACTTAGGTTAGTTAATTTGAGTTGGAGGAAGAACTTGAGTTGTGTACAGTGATTCCTAAATTTTAGGAGCCTAGGTTGAGTTAATTTGAGTTGTAACAATTTAATTCAATTAAATTGAGTTATGGTCGGTTAAACTAGTTCCAATTGTAGGAGGAACTAGTGGGAGGACTAGTAGTGGGGTGTGTACTTAGTAATTTAACAACTGATCTGAAAGGAGTCTATTAGTTTGTTGTGATAAGTGTCATTTCAGTAATAAAAACATGTACAATTAGTCTCCATTTGTTTTCTTAAGGAATGAGTATTTTAACCATGAAATCATAGATGAATTTGTGAGTTTTAAGCATGAAAATAAGCCTAAATAACACTTTATAATAGTGTATGACAGAGAAATAACATCACACATAAGTTTTACACAACAGGCATGATGAAGCAGTTCACCCCTCCTGAGCTACATCTGCTGGTCCAGCTCCCAATGGCATGTCCCTCTTTGTAATTATGCTTGATATTGTAAATACATGTTTTTACAAGCCTCTAATGGTTGTTTTCTCTGCACCAGTGGCTCCAAAATGCTCAAATTAGTCTAGGTAGACTCTTGTTTCACCCAAAATTGGTTGAAAATTGACCTCCCAAAGCCTTTTCCCAATCTTAGCTAGAAAATTCTCCACTAAATGTGGAGAAATGTACATAACTGGAGTTAATTTTGGTTAAAACCCCCAAATTTAGGGCGCCTCCACAAATCTTGATGGAAAAGACCATTTGATTTAAATGCAAGTGGTTAGGGAGGGGTGGTCACATGACGACCCCTTGCCTTAAACTCCATGGTTTACAGTCTAACTCCGCCATAAGGGAGGTGCGGAACCCGAATGGGACATAGTTCCGAAGACCGTTTGCATTATATGCCATTTGAACCGTGCATGTGATAGCGCTTTCCTTCTGCCAGAGGTTACGGTATAGACAACCATCACATTAACGTTTTTATGTCACGGTGTGACATGTGACCTCTACCACGAACCCGCTAGAGTTGTGGTTTGTTGCAATCGTTAGACCATACATAAAATGTTGTGGTTATATGTGACCACGTCCACTAAGCCGTCGGTTGGTGGTTTGGTAAGCCGTCGGTTGAAGGTTTGATGTCACGGTTTTCAATTCATACGTGACCACATCTAATGGGCCGCTAGCGGGTTGGGACTGCTGGCGGTCCCCCCCCTTCGAATTGCAACTTTACAAACTTTAAATAATACATGCGACCTTAAGTGTTAAGAACTAACAAGCAATGCAGATGGTAGAAGCCTTTTCACGCAGGCTAGAGGTCACGGGGTTGAACCCCCCGAACCTCATAAAAATTTTACATCATTGTCCAAGGGACACATGGCGGCCTCCGGGCTGGCCACGTGTCACCCATTCATTGGTCCTTCACAACACTTCGTACAACCAAATCAATGGCCCAGAAATAGCCACGTGGCACGATATGATTGGGTTTGAGAAAAAGGGAATATTCCCAGTATATGCCACCTGGTGACTGTTCCTACATGCTAACTGGGCGTCCCAGTCACCCTGCCACAAAATTTTTAGCATTTTAGGAAAACAAACATAATGCGATAACTTCCTCATACGACATCGTATTTTTGAAACGTTTGTGGCATCAGAATTGAAACTACGAGACCTTTCCGGTCGCTCATGTTTGGTACAGTTTCAAGCACTTTCAATTTTGAGTAAAACACATGATCTCCTAATCACACCTCCCCATTGGGAAGCTTTTGGACCCCAAAAGACTTTAATTACCTGTTCAGAAGATGAGGGTACAAATCCCTTACCTTTTCAACTTCCATCCACCTTACCTTACTTGGTTTGCTGCCCTTGAGCCCAATTCGAAGATAATTGACACTTCCCCTCTTAGAAGTACGTGTCCTCCTGTCAAGGATGGTATCCTCCTTGAGCTCATCCAGAAATCTTGGCTAGAAATCTTCTATAGATGAATATCACTCCCTTGATCATCAATCAAAGGAGGCTCATACAAACGTAAATTTTCCACATTGACAACAGAATACATTTGTATATATGAAGGCAAGTCAATTTGAAATGCATTATTACCATCTTGTTTGATGATCTTAAATGGACCATAGTGAATGGGCTTGAGCTTTTTACCTTCTCCTTGCATCCTTTCTTTGCTTATGTGCAACCATACTTCATCTCCTTCTTGAAACTTGTGATCAACTCTATGTTTGTCATGCCTCTCCTTGTATTTACTTTGACTCTTCTCAAGTTGTTCATGAACTTGTTGATGAATAATCTGAATTTTCTCGATGAACTTTCGAGCCTTGTCAATATCACTATGCCCATAAATTGCAACATCCTTCTCAAAGATGAAGTCTAATAGCGGTTTTGGCAAATACCTAAAGGAGGCTCCAAAAGGTGAAATATTTGTAGAAGAGTGCTTGGCTCGGTTGTAAGCATGTTGAATGTAATGCAGTTGCTCATCCCACAACTTGGGATGTTTGTTGCAATATCCTCTCAATAGATGCACAACGGTTCTGTTCACAACCTCAGTTTGGCCATCAGTTTGCGGATGAAAAGAAATACTCTTTTTCAACTTTGTGTCCATCATCTTCCAAAGATTGGACCAGAGATTCCCAACGAACCTGGAATCCCTGTCACTAACAATAGAAGTTGGAAAACCATAATGAACCCATACATGTTGAAAATAAAGTTCAGCAGTTTTTTCAATAATAATGGTTTTCTTACATGGCATAAGTATACACATTTTATTGAATCTATCCACAACTACATAAATATAATCATGTTGTTTTCTTGACATAGGTAGACCTCCAACAAAGTCCATGGAGACACTCTCCCATGACCTTGATGGTACCGGTAGTGGCATGTACAACCCAAGCTTCCTATTGCTAGGCTTGCTTGTTGCACACATAGAACAACCTCTTATAAAACGTGACACACTATCTATCATGCGAGGCCAATAGCAATACGTGTGTAGATGCGCCACTGTTTTGCTTACCCCAAAGTGTACAGCAATAAGAGACGAATGAGCCTCTCTCATGACACTAAGTCTCTCTCCTTGTGGTATACACAACTTTCCCAAATGAAACAAAAAATTGTTATGCATGTGATAATCATTTTCCTCGACTTGATTCCCTTCACTCATACTAGTATACACATCTTGAAAATGAACATTAGATGCATACTGTTCTATGTAACTCTCATGTACAATAGAATCATTTTTAAGTAAAGTAGAAGCACTTATAATTTGTCTTGAAAGCATATCAACAACTTTATTGAAAATACCTTTCTTGTACCTTATAACCAAGTGAAACTGTTGAATAAATCCCATCCACCAGATGTGTCGTGATTGCTGCAATTTTGTTTGCGACTGCAAGTACTGTAATGGTTGGTGATTGGTATGTATAATCATCTCTTTACCCATCAAGTAGTGTTTCCACTTCTTGATGCTTTGTACCAATGCATACAACTCTTTGTTATATGTAGGATAATTAGTTACAACACCATTGAATTTTTCATAATGAAAAGGGATAGGCTTACCATGCTGCAAAAGTATTGTGCCTATGGCATAATCACTAGCATCAGTTTGTATCTCGAATGGCTGTCTCAAATTCGATAATGCAAGGACCGGAGCTGAAATGATCTTGTCTTTAAAGCTTCAAAAGATTGCTGCTATTTGCCTCCCCATTGGAAGCCTTTCTTCACACTTGTCACTGCATGCATAGGAGCTACCATGGCAAAAAAGTTAGTAATAAACTTTCTCCAATACTGAGTTGCGCCTAAGAAACTTCTTACCCTGGTTACTATTTTGGGAGTGGGCCAATTCACAATGGCTTCCACTTTAGAAGGATCAATTCTCAACTTGCCTCCTCCTACAATGCATCCCAAATAAACCAGAGAAGTCTTTCCAAATTCACACTTTGACATCTTGAGAAATAATTTCTCTTTCTTTAAAACATCAAGCACCTTTTTCACATGCAAGACATGTTCTTCTCTTGTTTTGCTGAAAATGATCATATCATCTAAATAAAAAATCACAAAGTCATTACTAAATGGACGCAAAACATTATCCATAACACGCATGAAATTCGTTGGTGCATTACAAAAACCAAATGGCATAACCAACCACTCAAAGAGTCCTTGTTTGGTTTTGAATGCAGTTTTCCATATATCACTTTCTGCAATTCTTACTTGATGATATCCACTTCGTAAATCTAACTTAGTGAAAAAAAATTATTCTTTGATCTTATCTAGCAAATCATCTATCCTTGGGAGTGGGTATTGATTCTTTACCGTTATCTTGTTCAAAGCTCTAAAGTCTACACACATGTGCCAAGTCCCATCTTTCTTCAGAATCAAGACTATGGGTGAACTGCATGGTGAAGTGCTTGGCCTTATGAGTCCCTTGTCCGACATGTCCTTGATTTTCCTCTTTATTTCATCACTCTCCATTATCGACATGTGATACATGGCGATTTTGGGAAGAGGACAATATTGTTGCAACTGAATCTCATGTTGAATCTCCCTTTTTGGAGGCAATCCTATTGGCTCCTGAAACATCTCATGATGTGCATCAACTACATCATATAAATCTGATTTCAACTTAGGATCACAATCCTCAAATGACTCATGATTAACATCAAATTTAGGATTAATCATTAGAAGAACAAAATTCTTACTTGAATTCACTAGCCTTTTTACCTGTCCAACATTTACCATTGCAATATTTGTTTTCTAGCGATGTGCTCTAACAATGAACTCCTTGCCATCTTTTAATAAATTGTATTTGTTCTCATGGAAATGGAAGATTTATTTCCTGTCATACAAGTAAGGACTGCCCAACACAACACCTGTAATATCAAGCAGAACCACATCTAATTCAACTATGTCAACAAAATGTGCAGTTATTGCAAAGTGCAATATGCACTTCTTTGAAACCTGTAAATTTGCATCCTTACAAATCCACCCAAGTGGATATGGTTTTGGATGTGGAATGGTCTCAAGATTAAGTTTCTTGGCCAAGTCTTCAGAGGTTAAGTTTTCTTTTGACCCACTGTCAAACAATGTGTCAATCTTGGTATGTTTGGATATGACCCTCACATGAAACAATTCAATTATCTCTTCTTCATTTGGAGCTTGTATGTGACAGTTTGATGTACTAGTGCTGGGTTTTGTTTCAATTTCTTTCCCCTTCATGTTATTCAAACCCATGGCTATAATTTTAGTTTCATCACCTGAATCCTCTCCTAATTCATGTTGAGTTGTAGCTGCAATTTTATGCTTCCCTTTTTTATTGTTATACTTGGGTCTCTTTTCAGGATGTAATTTCCAACAACTTTTCTCTTCATGGACTTCTCTTGAAAAATGTTTACAAACCAATTTCTCTCCCTATTTCTTGATAGATGCATTATTTTTTCCCTTACCTTTTGAGGTCTTCTCTTTGTTTTTCCCCTTAAAAGGTTTCTTCCTACTCTCATTAGTAATGTTTTTCCCTCTAGCTTCTAGTTGTGTGGCCTGAACGCAAACTTCATCTAATCTTGTAGGGTCAAACATGAGAATAGTATGTCTAAGGTAGCTATGTAAGCCTCCTATGTAATTGAGAAAAGTATCTTGGCTCTGCAAATCTACCCCTAATAAGAGAGCTCTTCTCCTAAATTCTTGGGTGTATTCTTCCACATTCTGTCCTTTCAATTGTCTAAATTTTTTCCAGTTCATTATGGCTTTCTGCATTTGAGCTAATGGATAAAACTATTATTTTATTGCAGTAATGAAATAATTCCATGATAGGATAATATTACCATGTTTTTTGATCTCCTCCTTTGTCTTGGCTTCCCACCAAACAAGTGTTGCACCTTCCATCCTCAATGAAGCTAGTTGGATTTTGGTATCATCATCATGAAGGTTATGAATTCTCAAATAGACCTCCAATTGCCTAATCCAATTATCAATATTTTCTACATTGACTTCACCATTAAACATTGGCAATTCAAACCTAAAATCAAGTTTTAGAAAAGGACTTTTACCAGTGTTCTTTGACTTGTATGGCCAATGTATTGAATATGAAGTAGAGGATGATGATGATGAGGGTGAGGATGGTGACTTTCCACTACCTCCATTTCCTCCATTTCCCTTCTTTGATCTGTCTTCATCATTGTGACATCCTGATTATCCCTGACCTTCCTGGTGAAGTTTGGATCCTTCTCCTTCTAGTATTTCATTCCTTTCTTGATAAAGGACTCTCACCATTTCAGTCATGTCAAGGAATGCTTTCGTGAACACTCTTTCTTTTTCTTTGGGATCCACCTCTTCATGGATTTATCCTTCTCTTGGAGGCATGCTTAATGATACTTCTGCTTCTTTTAGAGGTGAATTAGGTGGTGGAGAATGTGGCACTCTTTCCCTCCTTTGTTGTGGCTCAATTTGAGAACCTCTTGCTTCCACCAATTTTCCTTCTCCTCTCTTAATCTTGAGCCTAGTAAGCATTAAAACCCTTGCAAACAGTTAAATAATATTGCACACAAAAACACCAAAGATTAAAATCTAGCTCTGATACCAAACTGATCTGAAAGGAGTGTATTAGCTTGCTATGCTAAGTGTCCTTTCAGTAATAAAAACATGTACAATTTGTCTCCATTTGTTTTCCTAAGGAACGAGTATTTTAACCATGAAAACATAGATGAATTTGTGAGTTTTAAGCATGAAAATAAGTCTAAATAACACTTTAAAATAGTGTATAACATAGAAATAACATCGCACATAAGTTTTACACAATAGGCATGATGAAGCAGTTCACCCCTCCTTGGCTACATTTGCTTTTCCAACTCCTAATGGCATGTCCCTCTTTTTCATTATGCTCAAAATTGTAAATACATGTGTTTACAAGCCTATAATAGCTCTTTTCTCTACACTAGTGGCTCCATAATGCTCAAATTAGTCTAGGTAGACTCTTGTTTCACCCAAAATTGGTCGAAAATTGACCTCCCAAAGCCTTTTCCCAATCTCAGCTAGAAAAATCTCCACTAAATGTGGAGAACTATACATAAATGGAGTTAATTTTGGTTAAAAGCCCCAAATTTATGGCACCTCCACAAATCCCGCCGGAAAATACCATTTGATTTAAATGCAAGTGGTTAGGGCAGGGTGGTCACATGCCAAACCGCCCGCCTTAAACTCCACAGTTTACAGTTTCACTCAGCCATAAGGAAGGCACGGAACACGGATGGGACATAGTTCCGAAGGCCGTTTGCATTATATGCCATTTGAACTGCACATGTGATAGCGCTTTCCTTCTATCGGAGGTTACGGTATAGATGTCAGTCACATTAATGTTTTTATGTCACAGTCTGACATGTGACCTCTACCACAAACCCGCCGAAGTTGTGGTTTTTTGCAACCATCAGACCATACATAAAATGTTGCGGTAATATGTGACCACATCCGCTAAGCCGCCAGTTGGTGGTTTGGTAAGCCTTCGGTTGAAGGTTTTATGCCGCAGTTTTCAAGTCATATGTGACCACATCTGTTGGGCCGCCAACGTGCTCGGACCACTATCGGTCCCCCCTCCGCATTGTAACTTTACAAACTTTAAATAATACATGCTACCCTTAAATGTTAAGAATTAACACGCAACATAGATGGTAGAAGCCTTTGAACTCAGACCTGAGGTCACGGGGTCGAACCCCCTAGACCTCATATAAATTTTACACCACTGTCTAGGGGATACATGGTGGCCTCCGGGCTGGCCACGTGTCACCCATTCATTGGTCCTTCACAACACTTCATACAACCAAATAAA
This sequence comes from Pinus albicaulis, assembly GCA_034641835.2. NCBI lineage: Eukaryota > Viridiplantae > Streptophyta > Pinopsida > Pinales > Pinaceae > Pinus > Pinus albicaulis. The sequence continues at coordinate 528,747,927 of CM076570.1, read as the reverse complement.
TGGCCCAGAAACAACCACATGGCATGATCTAATTGGGTTTGAGAAAAAGGGAATATTCCTAGTATATGCCACCTGTTGACTATACCTGCATGCTGAATGGGCATCCCAGTCACCTTGTCACAAAAAATTTAGCTGTTTAGGAAAACAAACATAACGCTATAAATTTCTCATACGACATTAGTATTTCGAACCATTCGTGGTGCCAGAATCGCAACAATGAGACCTTTCCAGTTGCTCAAGTTCGATACAATTTCAAGCACTTTCAATTTTGAGCAAAACACATGATCTATTGATCAATGACCCTGGTAAAAATACATGTAAAAATATATATAAGACTACGGTGATGAGACATGTATTCCAAGTTGAATGGTGGGAAAAACATCCTAGCGAGTGTTCACTTTGGTTTATTATGGCTAAGGAAATTGGCAAATGCAAAGGTAAAAGCTTTGGAAAGGCATGATGCATTAATTGACATTTTATTTATGAAAATAATAGAAATGAGGAGAAAAGGAAGATGAATGGTCACGAGTTTCACGTGAGGAGGAAATTGAAGGAAAATAATGGAAAATGAAGAAATTAGAGGCCTCATTAAAAAAAAGGATTCCGAGGATCAGTGGGGAAGTCTTGGTCAGTTCATTTTTGGATTTCTCAATATTCTCTCTCTCTCTCACACACATACTCTTGAGCACTTAGTGTATTCTTGGATCACTCTTGTAGACTGTGGAAAACTTGGAGATTTGGATCAAGAAAGAAAAGGAAAATAAGGAAAGCAGAAGAGGACATCGAGATCAACATCTACAACACGTTCTGAGTGTAGGTACTGAGTTGCATGTATGTTTTCCTCACTAGTTTTGGCATGCATGGGTATGCATGTGGATTTGCCTAGCCTTTCCATTTCCTGGATAGCCATGGTGATTGTGGGTTTATTTCCATTGATCATTTTCTAGTTGGTTCTCATGATTCCTTTAGATGTTGGGTTGATTTATTAGTTCCTAGAAGCCTTGGTTGGACAAACGCTCTGGAAGCCCGATGGACAACTATGGGTTGAGTTACTAGTCTTGGAAGCCTTGGTTGTACAAATGCTTTGGAAGCCCTAGGTGGGTTGAGTTACTAGTCCTACAAGCACTAGTTGGAAAAACGCTCTGGAATCCCTTTAACAATTCGGGTTGAATTACTAGTCTTGGAAGCCTTGGTTGGAACAAAAACTCTGGAGCCCTGGAGCAACTTGGATAGAGACCAATCCGTGATGGTTAGTGATGTCCGACCGTGAGGTGGAATCATTAATTTGGGGTTGAGATGGTGTGGTCTCTGGAGCCTTGGTGTTGACTCGTTGGATGTAGAATTTTATTCCTCATCCAGGGAGTACCCATGTTCCATACTTTCAATGGACTGTGCTACATGAAAAAATGAAAAATACATGAAAAACATGATTGCAATCATGTTTTTTCATGTACTTATCATTTTTACTGTAGCAGTGTCCATAGAAAGTATGTAAAATGAGTACTCTTTGGATGAGGAATTCATTTTTTCATCCAACAAGTACTCCCACTCGAAATTTGAGTAAAAACTTAGGGAGATAAGTTGAAAATACAAGTTGAAAAAATAGTTTTATTGTTTTATTATCTTTTAATATTTTTAGTTTTTTACTCCAAAAATGGTGAATCATCCCCCATGGTTGACATCATCATCTTGAATCCTATTGGTTCTTATCAAGTTTATTTTGGTTGTACATTTTTCTTAGGAGGCCCATTTTAGACCTCAAAATTCCCCTAATGATGCATTAAGGTATGAGTTTGGTTATGTCACATACTTTGTGCTTGAATGTTTCATTATGTCATTTTTTTGGTGTATGAGTGTTGGTGTATTTTATGTCATCTATTTATTGTTGAATGCTTTATTACTCGCATGATATGAGTATGTGTTTATAAGATTGCATGAAGAAATGTTCTTATTTTAATATGGTTGTACTAACACACATGTGTTGGGATGGATGATATGTACCTCAGTGGATGATAGTTGTAGTATTAGGTATTATGACCGATGAATGTGAGTTTACTGATGGATTATGACATGGTTGTTAGTCTTGGTAAAATTTGATTTTTATTTTATGGTTGTCTTAATGTTGATACATATGACTAATATGTGTGTTCAATTACAGGCCAGTGTGCTTGGCACAACAAGGTAAGATAACTAGTATATTGGTATATTTATTTATGCGCTGACAATTGTGTCATTATGGCAGTATGATGTAGGGAATTGTATGGAAAAAAAGACTGCCATGAAATCTTGAAGAGGGCTTGGGCTAAGCTTTCCTTGGAAGTATTAGGGACCATGGGGATTGAGTAATGGTGTTGGTTGTAAAGTCTTGTGATTTCGGTCTTTTGTGATTTGGTTGTGATTGATTTGTAGTCTTGATTGCATCTAGTGCATGGACATGCCACTTTGTTGCAATGTCATATGGATTTTGGTTCTCATGGTCTTCTTCTTATTCGTTTTTGTTCTTGCATTTTGTTTGATATTCTTGGGAATTGGTTGGGAAAGAGGAAAGTTAATGGAGCTTAGGGAGAGCTCTATGGTACTGAACAGGTAAGGTAAGACACGGTTGAATCTCGGTTCATGAGTAAGCACAACGGAAGGTAAGAATATGACAGTCAGTTGGACTAGTTGGGTCCACTGTAGTAAATTAACAGTGGCAGAACAATCATGAGAAAGGTAAAGTAAATGGATTTGAGATAATTGATGCCTTGGCTATGTTGGGAAATGTTGTTCTCCATGTTGTGCATACTATGCACACATAAAGGAAGTTCTCTTAACCTATATCTTATCATATATGGTAAGCATTTTGTTATCACAATTATGATGATGTTTATATATGTATATATGCATGTATGTATCTCTTTATCTAATGAGATCATGATTTATTTATGTTGATGTTTATATACATATATATGTATATATGTATATATGTATGAAATTGTATGACAGGATCATGATTATTTGATGCTAATGATTATATACATGTATTTGATCTGAATATGGACAAAATATTTTTGTTGTGCTAGCTTCCTCATCAGTATAAAATAATAATGTTTAAGGATCATCTCAAATTAGCAAGTTATGAGAGGGTTTATGTGTATTTTATGAGAAATAATTAAGTAAATTAGCTATTAAAAACACATGTACAAGAAGTAAATTTCAGAGAAATAATACACAACAAACACATTACACAGTAGCTGATAACAGAGTTCACCCCTCCTGGGCTACATCTCCATGGACCTGCTTCAATGGCTTGGACCTCTTTGGATTAATGGTAAATTATCTGATTAAATACACCTAAAGTGCTCCAATGGCTTTGAAACCTGCTCCATTGGATTCAGAAGACTCAAAAACCCCTAAGTAGCCTCTTCTGGCTCTGCAAATGGTCTTCAGGTGATCTAGACATAGCCCCCACTCCTGGTGGCCCTAGGCTTCTTTAATCTTAAAAGTGAAAAAAAAAACACGTATGGAAGTGCTCGTATGCCTTTGCAACCTACACCATCATGCTCAAAGCATCCAAATCATCTAGTATTGACTCTTTCTAAGCCTCATTTGGTCGAAATATGCTCCAGTTATGGCCTAATCAATTTTGGCGTAGGAAACCTCCACTAAGTCTCGAGAAAATCCAGTTAACTTCGCCACATTTGGGAGTTCCGCCGAAAATGGAAGAATCCACCAATTAGTGCTAATCCACACTTAAGTTAAATTGGAGATTAATTAAAGTTAAGTGCACATTTAACTGAGGTTTAGCGCTTGTTATCACTGGAAAATCAGACAAGAAAAGATGACATTATTAAATGTTAGGAAAAAGGATTTACAGGGCTGAGGCACATTAGAGAATATGAAGTATTTAAAAATATCTAAGGTCTTGAAGGAAAATCAAATTGCACACTGAAGGAACCATCAAAATGCACCTTTTCGCGCACTTTTCTTTGATAAGCATGCCTTTGTGTGACCGCGCGGACCTGAGAGTGGCAAAAGTCACTTTCCGGGACCACAAGGCACATATCCCACACTTGAGGCCGCCTAAGGACATCCAACCAAGCCTCCTTAGGACCTTAAGGGAGCACACAATGGAATAATGTGGCACAAAATGGAATCACCCTCCTCTCTTGGGTCACCATCCATAAATGTACCAAGAGAGGGAAGGAGAGTTTGAATTCTCCTATAAAAGGCCACCAAGAGATGAACAATAGGAGAACACATTGTTATGGTGGCTAGAATTTCCGCAAGAAATCCACAAGTGTGTGATCTGGAGCGGGGATAGAAGGGACTCAGTTGTTGTCCATCCAACAACTTCAATCCTTTGGATTAGAGAGAGGGACTTTGCGCCAAGATAGCTCAGAAGTAAAGACATCCTTGCATCGGGTCTTAGAACTCCCTAGTTCTAAGGGCTCCTTGGCAAGTGGGTAAATGTTTCATCCTTTATTCCTACCAGCACTCAATAAGAGGGGACGTAAGCACCACCGTTTGGATTATTGAAGCTTTTTGACTCTATTTAGAGCATTTGTATTATGTGTTTTAGTTTATTTTCTATTTTTGAATATGCATGCTATTTCACTATTTAGTATGTTTATTTCTTAGCATGATCACTAACTTGTTTGACTCCCTTGATTTTCTTCCCATGACCAAGAACTTTAGCGGAAAAAACCACTCCTCTTAAGTAGGTGTGATTTGGTACATTCGTGCGCCAAACACACATACACAGGATTGGCGACTCCACTACTTTTATTTCCAAGTTTATGTGGTTGTTCCTTTTTGCAGAGACCTCTTTCTTTGCTTTGGAGTTGGGCTGGAACTGCCCCCTTTATTTCCTTCACTGCCTGATTCACCCTCAGTGACATGCTGAAGCTAAAGAGCTCCCAAAATTTATTTGTAGGAAAATCGCGTAGATTTTTCATAGATAGACGCGCCAGACCGCGCGTGTTCAATAGTGACCTACGCACAGCCTTCGCGCCTATCTTAGCCTTTTGCGCGCGGAAACTATAAGTAGTAATTTGCTGCTATTTCCATTTATTTCTTGCATGTAAAGTGAATGGCAGCCCATAAGAAATCTACCAGCACTAGTTAAGGTGTCCCATGACTTGTTAAAGCTCACTCTTAGTTGTGTTTTAGTAGTTTAGACATTAGTTTTAAATTTCAAGTTTATTTTTGCAACGTTAACACATAGTTCAAGTAGGGGGAAAATTAATTTACATTCTGAAATAATTTATGTTTTGCGAATTTAGGCACCCAAAAACACTTAGGTAGTTATCCAAAGTAAGTGACCCTAGTCCACGCATGCTTAGTTAAATCTTTTTCATTTTCTTAGTTTAAGTCATTAGTTGTAGTTTAATTTTTGACACTAGGATTCGGGACGAGGACCGAATTATCCTTAGAGAGAAAGTAATCTATGCTGTCTTTTCACCCTTGGGTGATCCTAGGCAATCATATGAACACTCTCTGTTGATAATTCACCATCTCCCTACAGTTGATCATTTAGATTAACTAGGAAGCATCGTAAGCGGCCCACATCCACACATGTTTTTCTTTTGAGCAATGAAAAACCAAACCTAGTTTAAATAGGGGATTTTGAAAAGGATCACCACATATACGCACGTTCAAACTATGCGCTTGTTCACCACTTACTCACACACATTCACACCCTAAGTAAATTAAAGCCACCTAAAACTAACTTAACTAAACTCACTAAACTCTCCCCATAGGGGCAACAAGAGAATTTATAGTTTAAGTTAGGACCATGGAGGTAGGCATCCAATAAGCTGCCTTGGTAAGTCTACATCTTGAAACATAGAAGTTGACTGTTTAGGGAAATTTCAAATCCGTCTATCCGGCCACAGCAAAGAAAAACCGAGTGCAGTAGAGACCCGATTTAGAGGGGGTTAAGCTTAGGACTAGTGCGTGCGGTATTATTCGGGGCTACCTGACCCATCTAATACTCGGTATTAGTAGCTAAATTACCAAGAAGCTCAAGACTCAAACGCTCATGTGGGACGATTGTACTTAGTGGCCGAAATGAGGGCATCCTTCACTATAGGTGACGGTGTAGGCAGTACTAGATCCTCTACCCTTACCTTGGTTGATTTTCTATGGTTGACTAGGGGCGTCGCTAGTTCTTTCAGCATTTTGTGCCAGCATTCGCAAGATATATTCTCAAGGCCTAGTTACATTTAATCATGTGAGGATGATTAGGTCTTCTAGGATTTTAGTATCATACGCAAAAAATAACAAAAAACCATATTTTTTGATTGAATGGTCACATAGGATTAATCTAAAGGGAACATTTATCTTTATTTTCACTTTGTTTTATGTATTTGATCAGATTTTTTCTTTGATTGTAATCTCTATCGTCTCAAATATTTCCAAAACCATACCTAGTCAACGCCAGAACAAACCCAACGGGACCTCGTCGATCTAGACATATTTTGGACCTCCCCCCATTACCAAGAGGGGTTCCAGGTATTTTTCCATTTAGGCATCAAAGATGGAACACTACCACCCTTATTGGCTCATCCTTTATTGGGGCATCATTAGTTGGAAACCCTAGTCGGTCATCTAATGCCACACCGATGAACACCCCCACAGGGTCACCACATACCACTCCTCCCACAACCCCTAGGGGATAGAGGAGTGCTACCCATTTGTGAAGCCAAGTGAAAGCAAAGAAGGGTACGTCGTAGAGAAACCCTATTTCTAACCATAACATTGTGTTTTCACAAGTTGCAATGGCTACAAACTTGCAATCACCTTTCCTAGCTTCATTAAATCTACCATATTTAACCATGTTGACAAATGACCCCATTGCACACAACCCTACATGGCCTCCCATGCCCACGAAGCTCCCTTTGGACATTCCAAAGTTCGAAGTGAAGCAAGCGGAAGACCCCGGAAATCATGTGATGACTTTCCACTTGTGGTGTTCGTCGAACATCATCGTTGATGATACTATTCAAAAAAGACTATTTCAATGCACCCTAACTGGAATAGCTGCGAGATGGTATGTGGAGTAGCTCTCTACTACACATGGAACCTTTAGCACCCTCGCTACTGCATTCTTGACCTATTTTCGGTTACCCATCCACCATGATTCTGGAATGGAATTAATGACCCACTTTAGGCAAACACCCATTGTCCATATCTTGGACCATCTCCACTAATGGCGGTGATGTTGTAGTTTGTGCAAAGCCAAACTCGACGATCGAGTTCTGTTAGACTTGTTTCTGAAAACTCTCACCGTAGAGATTTCAAAGGATGTGGCGCAACAAAAGCCCATATCCAAAAAGGATTCCATTAGTAAATCCCAACAACTCGAGCTGATCTATACGTAGTCAGGGTATATTTACAATATCCTACCTAACTCCCCACACCTGCAAACTTACAGAGAATTTTTAGGTGCGACGAACTCCACAAACGGTTTGATTGGGTCATTGACCCAAAACCGCCTAAGCAGCAGTGTTCAATACCCTAGTTACACATATGATTCTACCCAGAACATATCGCAACCCGACTACCAGAGTCATCATGCTCCTTTGCAAAATTTAACCAATAGGGTGTCATCGTACCACCATCGGCGGGGAGGACCATATCTTCCAACTTAAGGGACCCAATACGCAACTAGACATGTTGATGGAAGAGATCCCCCCCAACAACCATTCATAAAATAGGGACAAGGACCGCAATATGCCCAATCCCCAACACAAAACCCACCCATGCAGAATAATGCACAGGTGAGCTTTGTGCAACCTTCCCAAATCCAACCACACTAGCCATACAATCAGGAGAATCCAAATTATCCTCCTAATGCGGCTAAGAAAAAATGAAAAAATAAGCCTAAAGGGAATCTTGGACAAGGGGGAAATAATGAACAACGCTCTCCGCGATTTCAGGCTGGAGGCAACTCCAACCGAAATCAAAACCAGGAACCAAGCAACCCCCAAAGGTAGAACAAGAGGGAAAATCTTCGGATGAACCACTCTTGTTCGATCTGTGGTGAGTATGGCCAATACACTCACCTCTGTCCCGACCTCCCTGAGCTGAAGAAGCTACAAGGTAACCGTGGGCAAGGGGGATCCTCATAGCAAACAACAGTCATGCAGGAGCCTTTCCTCCATCAAGGGACAGTTAGCACTCAGCAACAGTAAAAAACTCCCGAAGATTCCATAAATAACAGCCATGAAATATACATGACTGGAGAAGAATTTTTTATTTTCAGACACAAAACTGAAATTAAGATACTCCACCAGACACTAATTTGTCAGGGGCTAGTACAAGTGCACCAACAAAACCTTTGACCATATCAAATATGCATATTGAACCTTTGCCAAAAATGGCTAAGGGACCAACTAGGTGGGTAGGAAACCATTCCAAAGCGGCCCATAACTATAGCATTGTGGATGATCTAGCTCAATCTCTCACTGCTATGTCAGCTTTGGAGGTATTATAATTATGCCCTAAGAAAAGGAAAGCCTTACTTTCCACATTAGGCATCATCGACCCTGCCAATTTGCACCTGATGGCTTTTGATTTAGATAAAGCCACCCCTAGGCTTCCCTCGATGGTCACCTTTCAAATACTGGTGTCAGTTCAAAACATCACTATTCACCGATGTATCATTGACGAGGGTGCATCCACCTGCATCATGTCAAAGAAATTCTCACAGAAGTTAGGGTCTCCCAAACTAAAACCATCAGACATCACACTTAGAGCATACGATGGATGCCCCTCAGCTCCCGTCTGTCTCTACCAAAATATTCCGATATGCTTAGCCGACAAGATGGTCCTTATAGACATTGAAGTCTTGGATGCTCAACTGGCTTACAATATACTCCTTGGCCAAAGTTATGTGTATGCCATGTCATTCATAGCCTCCTCCGTCTTCGAAATTATGATTTTCCCCCATGAGGACCACATCATTATTGTTGACCAATTGACACAGAGCGAAAAGTGGCCCCTAACAAATACCGATGTTATTCTACCCTATGTAAACACATCTGTCGAGATTCTTACATGGTACCAGGAATATGGCCCTGGCTAGTTCAAACTGTCTTCCATCCTAGGGTCATTCCAAGGGGACCCCCCTGCCATACCTGAGTCATCACCTGATGTCACAGGGGCCCCGGTGTGCATGATGTCCTCATCAAGCACTGAAGCCAGTCAAGACATAGAGACGAGTAGTAATGACACCGAGTCCTCAGCCACGGCAACCTCTCTAGCCTACGCCACCTCCCAAACTCCTTTCCTCTTCCCCCCAGCTGGTTTTGTGTCGCAACAGGTCATGGCCATGGTGGTCCTACTAAAATTATAATTTGCAATCCCAGTTTGGTACGTAGTCCCACCAACCACAATGGGAGTTGCGCACATCACCTATATAGGGTTAATCCCCCTCAATCCTGAGCAGACACCAATTGTTCAGGAGATTTTCAAAAACATCCCCTTGAAATAAATTTCCATTGCAAAGTCGATGGTTACGACCAAGAAAAATAGAAGAGGAAAGGTGGATAATCCCACCACGCCATGAGAATCACCACGTTGCACCATATGTGACATAGTAGGCCACCCTACCCACATCTGCCCAGAGTTAGATGAATTAAAACTGCTCCTTAGTTCTGCGATAGACATCGCAACACTAAGTTCCCGTAAAAATGAACCTGCCAGCATAAGTCAAGGAAAAGCATTGCGTACAAATCACGCATACGCTATCTGCAAAATATATGGACACTATAGCCATAATTTCCCAGAGATCCCATGATATAGGGATGCCTTACATGCCATTGAGAAATCCTATCAAGAGGAACCCTCCACTTAGTCAGCTGGAGATGAACCTCGCACTATTCTATACCTGCAAGAGGAATGACAGTCGCCTGAGAGACTCCCAGCCATTCCCCCTCCCCCTATCGAACACTGTGTACTCTGTGATGAATGCAATCATTTAATTGCTGATTGCCTGACTTTGGAAAGGTTTCAGCGATGGTATCCAATCCATGTAGTATATCGCACCGACCCAGATACCCAGTATTCATGTCAAATATGCAGTGGAAATCATCCTTTACGCCATTGTCACTATATCCCTAGATTCCGTGCAGCATTAGCTTGTATGCGATCGACTATAGTTTGCCTCTCCCGAGAAGATGGCTCTGACTCTGAATCTATGAACAACTCGACAACTGAAGAAGATGTGACAAGTAGATTCATCCTCTTTCTATCAGCTGAAAAGTGACCAATTGGGGAACCCTTAGTTACCCCCAACCTCCCTCTGCAGAGAAGACCAAAATGTACGTCCAATCATGTGGTTGCCACTTGCCCTGACTTGGAAGCACTACGCCACTGGTACCCAGTTGCGCCACCAAGTGAGCAAGACAGGAACCCCATATCTAGGATGTTTTGCCTAGTATATCGAGGAAATCACCATGAACAACGCTATACCTATATCCCATGAGTACGTCCTCTAATTGACATGATACATACATTAGAGAAGAAACATGAGGATCTTCTCAACCAATATGGAAGGAAGAACTCCCCCAGGAAATCTACCCCATACCGAGGTCACCATGAGAGGCGAATTGGGAAGGCGCACCAACCAAGCATGACCCAGGTTCAACCTACGATAACATGCGGATTATGCGACCTAATCGGCCACCGGGTCAATTAGTGTAAAGAAATGAAACACCTCGCAGATAGTTTTCATACAGTCTCTTCTCTCCCACAAATACATCTCTCTAACCAAGAGAAAATCACGCACAACTATTGCTGGATTTGTTCACACTTTCATCATACAATAAAATGCGAGCATTTACCGAAGCTTAGAGCGGAAAGAGCGGCGTTAAGTATACACTCCCCAAAAGAGTTAGACATACCCAAGCCAAAAACATAGAAATGGAAGTAGAAGACCTCCTCCTCTATGTCTGATCCCTTTTGACCATCCACTTCAGGGACAAAGAGTAGTGTTTATTCCCAGACAATCTACTCAGTTGAGATAGTGGTACCATGCACCATTTGCACTGGCCATAACGACGAACCACAGGTATGCCTCCTCTCATATTCTTTTTTAACACATGTCCTTCAATAATATTTGAATAAAGAAGATGCTTTCACTTGGGGTATTTTTTGTTGTTATCGTGCAAACCATCGATCACTCCATCCACTGAAAGTTCCAAAGTAGGTATCATTCTACCCTCAACATAATAGAGTCCTAGAAAAACTCTGCATATCCTGAAATTGTTTCTCCATAAGAAATTAACCACAGGTTCCAAGCACTTGACCATGTTTATCATAACCCACCTTGCACATGATAAACATCCTCGCTGGTCAGTAGAGCCTCCCCTCCATGGCGCATGTCACCCAAAGTAGACCATATATCACAAAATTCATGACGCCATGGCCACACCACTTTAGTCTGGGAAGCACCTTGTTATCAGTCAAAAATTAAAACATCATTTTGTCAAGGTCAAATAGGTTCATGAGTCAAAATAGGGTTGTATGATTCATTTTAGGTTTGATCAAGGGAAAGTTTTAGATTTTTTATAGTTTAAAGCTCATCCTAAGGTTCAAATAAAGCCTTCTTTAAAGTTCTTTCATGTCAAACATTCATAATTTTCCATTTGTATTTCATTTCCCAAATTTTTTGTGCCAAAAATGCCTAATAAGACAAGAATTCTTATTTTCGTAGCGCATCCAGTGTAAAAAAGGCAGAAAGCACTACGAAACTGCTAAAAGTTATGAAGCAAAAACTCTGTTTTCTTGTTTTGAAAAGTCAACTTCAAAGGAGGTTTTTAAGGAAACAAAAATGCATTTTAAGAAATTGAGAGAGGTTGTTTTCAAAACAATATAAAATAACAATAACCTCTCTCACTTTTCTTACAGATGTTATCAGTTGGGAGATACAAGGCTTTATTTGAAGCCCTATTTTTAGAAAACAAAGTTTTCTTGTTTTACACATGTTTTTCAAAGGTAGTTTCTGGACATTAGGAGATGTGTTTCAAAAAAAAAGAGAGAGGTTTTTATTTAAGACATAATGGCCTAAAAAAACCTCCTTCAGTTTCTCAAACTACATCATGGATTAGGAGTTATAGGCTCTGTCTCAAGACCTATTTTTCAGGAAAAAAATAGGAGAAATCTGCAAGAAGTTAAGAAGTTATGAAGAAGGGACCTCAAGAAAGCTAGAATGACTATGTTTTTATAGTTAATATGGTTTTTTAAATGATGGAAATAGGTATATTTGGAGTTTTGTGAATAACTGCAATGGACACTTTGAAATTTTTTGACAAAACTGCATACTTAGCAGTTTCGTAGTGCATTCAATGTAAAAAAGCAGAAAAGCACTACGAAACTATTATATCAGCTTTTCTTGCTCATTTTGATTAGTTTTTATAGGGTTGAAGAATAAATCGAGGATTTAAATTGCTATGGAGGATTTATTAAAGGGAAATTAAAATAATCTTGGAGGAAAGAAGGCAAAAATTTGAAGAATAAGAATTAAAATGGCAATGTTATAAAGGTTCTATGAAACTGCTGTGTTTTCATAGCGCAGTACATTACACCTCTTTGAACAGCTTTGGAGGTGGTTTTGGAAAACTAGAGCCTAGCGAGGAGTTTTAGGATGTATTAAATCAACTTCAAACAGCTAAGGACCTCGAAATAAAGAGTACATCATGGTCAGAATGTTCAAAGAAATCACAAGACTCTATGCCTATAAAACAAGGGACTATTTCCTATTTTGATGGAGGTTAGCAATATGGTCATGAAGAGCTGAAGCCCATCATCCAAATTCGACCAAGTGATGATACACTTGGCAATGATGTAAATTTAAATATATAAGGTTGTTAGAGATAGCATTAAGCAGTTTGAGTCCTTTTTGGAATAGGACTGTTTAAGTGGATTAGGTGTCTTTTTGTAATAAATTCCATGTATTATGGTTATGCAAGGTGTCAGGAGTCAGAAATTCGATGTATCTAACCTAGAGGAAGATCATATCATGTGGTAAGAGGTCTATTAAAGGCCAAGAGGTCGAATTAGTAAAGGGTTGGACATTTTTGGCAAAAGACTGTGTTTATTGTAATTGGCTGGTTTTCAGCTAATACAAGAGATTTCTACTTAACCAACTTGAGATTCAGAGGGAGTTTTTAGTGTGCTCTTATTCTATTTACATCTCTTTATCATCCCATTGCAGTGGAGTTTGTCTATATTACACGGAATTCATCTTTTGATGCTCTGAATTCCTATATAAATGAACTGACTGTGTTTTTACAGTTTCACATGTGTTTATCTCTTGACTAAAAATTTGATATGCCTCAACTTCCATGTTAAGTAGATTTATTGGTTTACTAAAACTATTTTGACTCCATAAGGCCAATGTGTACTTTCTGATGTGATTTACAACCTATATCTATCATTTATCTATTTATTACCCCACATAGAGTTATCCATCTATATTTTTATCCAAATCATTAACCCTTGAGAGAGCCCTCTCAGGTTGAGGAGGCTAAACCTCAATCAAAATATTGGTTTGAAACAGTTACATGAGATTGATTTGATTAGCAGCCTATCAGGTCCAATTTTTTGATAACACACCTCATGCCCATTTCACTCACCATGCATCAGGTCAAGTTTTACCATATCAAAATAAATCCCTTTCTCGGACTACCAAGTTTTTCATGTAGATCTAAAGCGCACTACCATGCCTCACATTTGGCCTACCATACCTCCATCAGCATAGCCCATCTGCAGCATTTTCCATCTGCTTCATCAACCCCACATATGAGACCAGCCAATGGAGCCCCCACCCTCAGAAAAACACCTTCCTCACATCATCAATGAGTGAAAACTTTCATGTTTTGGGGCACCCATATTTGTTTTTTGTACAAACCAAACCCTACTATTTCATACTTTTGGTAAGTGTACAAAGACCTCAAACAGTGCATTATGTCCCCCATTCATCCATCCATTTTTTCTCCCATGGCAGCAGTCCTTGGTCACGGAGTACCACACCCTTCACATATAAACCACCATGACATTCATAACCAATATATACCCATCCTGGATGCCCTACCAACTCCCAGGATTTCCCCATCATAAATATTTATGACTGCCGCCAAGCTGCTTTTCATACTCTGACCTTGGGCCACTAAATATCGATCATCAGTTTTTAGTCACCCCTCGCCATCATGCCTATGTTAAACCTATCACATCCAGGATCCTGATCCCTTGTATCAACAACTCTCTCGTTCAGTTGAGGATTCCTTTTTGTCGACATCAACACCTATTTTCCAAAAAGGAAGTGATACCTTGGATCACCCCTCTCCACGAAAGGGACATCCTTGGGTGGCACTGTGAGAGGCATCATTTCCCATAGATGTCATCGATCCTCCTGAAATTTGACTACAACACAAGATTTCATGTCAAGATGGTATCGTACCTTACAACCATTGCACTTTTATCAAATTCGTCAAAGACCCGTGCCTTTATAAGCATCTCTTTCAAAAATGGTTACACGGGAAGGTCCCAGTCAGACACCCATGCATACAATGCACATTTATATGCCATTCCAAGCTTATGCAGGTGGGTACCACATTCCACCTATTGTCAAAGAAAAAACGCCCCTGAGGGCATCAACAATCGGCATCATCAACCAGAAGATCACTACCATACTAGTGAAACTGATAGAATCTGTATCTATCAAATTGATTTGTTTAGCTAGCCAAAGCATCACGAGCATGGAACATGCCCGACTCATAGAAAAATTGTATTTGTTGTATTATACCATTGATTGCAGGGTTCCCACAGGACATGGTCACTCTTCAACCTAATACAAGGTGTCTCCAACTCCGTGCTACATGCAGGTCTCTCTCCCTCTTCGCATAGTACACAGAAAATAACTATAATGTATTTCGGATATACAGTTCTTCCTAGACCTCACACATTAGGGGGCAACTGTTATCACTGGAAAATCAGACAAGAAAATATGACATTATTAAATTTTAGGTAGAAGGATTTACAGGTCTGAGGCACATTAGAGAAACTAAAGTATTTAAAAATATCTAAGGTCTAGAAGGAAACTCAAATTATGCACTAAAGGAACTAGCAAAATGCACCTTTCCGTGCACTTTTCTTCGATAAGCGCACCTTTGTGTGGCTTTTCCTCAAAAACCCGTGCGGACCTGAGAGTGGTGGAAGTCACTTTCCGAGACCACAAGGCACACTCTAGGACATTGATCCCACACTTGAGGCTGCCTAAGGAAAGCCGCCCAAGCCTCCTTAGGACCTCAAGGGATCACACAATGGAATCACCCTCCTCTCTTGGGTCACCATCCATCAATGTACGAAGAGAGGGAAGGAGGTTTTGAATTCTCCTATAAAAGGCCACCAAGAGATGAAAAATAGGAGAACACATTGTTATGTTGGCCATAATTTCCCCAGAAATCCAGTAGTGTGTGATGCAGAGCAGAGATAGAGGGGACTCAGTTGTTGGCCGTCCAACAAATCCAGTCCTTTAGAGTAGAGAGAGAGACTTTGTTGCAAGGTAGCTCGGAAGTAAAGACATCCTTGCATCGGGTCTTAGAAATCCCTAGTTCTAAGGACCCCTTGGGAAGTGGGTAAACGTTTCATCCTTTATTCCTACCAACACTCAATAAGAGGGGACGTAAGCACCACCGTTTGGATTATTGAATTTGTTTGAATCTATTTAGAGCTTTTGTATTATGTGTTTTAGTTTAGTTTTTCTTTTTGAATACGCATGCTATTTCACTATTTAGTATGTTTATTTCTTAGCATGTTCACTAACTTGCTTGACTCCCTTGATTTTCTGCTTGTGACCAAGAACTTAAGAGGAAAAAGCCACTCCTCTTAAGCAGGTGTGATTTGGTACATTCATGCACCAAACACACATACACAGTGCTCTAAGCACGTTTAACCAAACTATGAATTAGTGTTGGATTAACGCATTTTAAACGATAGTTTATGGGTTAATAAAACTTGCATTAGTGGTAATATTCCGCTTAATGAATAAGCCCTTAGCCATGGTCGTAGCCACGTGGTCCCATGGACTGAGGGTTGTCCCTCTTTACCTCCGCTATATATCATACTCAAATTGAAATGTATATGCGTGGCATATATATGTAATCACCAAAGGATAGTGGAATCATATGACGTGTTGTTTGTGTGGGGGAGGTCGCGAGGTCGACCCTGACCTCCAGCGGTCCACCATATAAAAATTTTCCCAACTATATAAAATTGGAATTCGACCACACTTAGCCAAAATTTGGCCTTTGGGAGGGGCACATGGTGGCCTCCAGGCTAGCCACGTGTCCTCATCCCATTGGTTCTTCAAAAAACAACCCAGAGAAACTACCATGTGCCCAGAAATGTGGCCCACTCACAAATTGACACTTGTTAACACGCTATTGGCTAGTGGAAAACCATAAATTTGACCCCTTTGACCCTGTTTGACCCTTTTGTTTAAAATTTGCCTGTTTGGTCAAGCAGACAACAAGCTCTAAATTTCGCATACAGACTCTGTTTTGAGAGAAATGAAGCGCGCTAGATTCCTGGCGACGAGACCTATCTGGTCGTTATGGTTTGGAGCAATTCTTAGAAATTTTAATTTTTAGCAAATTGTTGCCCCCAATGCAGATTCTGATCACTCCTTCCTACTGAGAGGCTTTTGGACCCACAAAAGTTGGTTATCTGATAATAGTTTAATACTCTTCTCTTTTCCAAGTTCTATAGACTTGATTCTACTTGGAAAAATCTCCATGGCAACCACTTGGGTTTACTGACATGTCTTGCCTTGCAAATGGCATAGCACTTCAACCAATGTCCTCCTTTTGTTGTTGACCCAATCCAACACTTGCTAGTTTCTCGTTTATTGATTAAACACCTTGCTATACCAAATGGATCCCTCGGTGCTTGGAAAATTGACTAATGACCTTCCCACTGAGAATCCCATTCCTCCTTTGCACACACATGCATTCGATGCAAGCTTCTCCTTGGAAACCACTTTTCCAAGTTAATCCCATCTGAGTGAACTACAACAATGATTTCCAATATCAGTAATCACAAGAAAAGAAATGACCATTATTTTTACCTCCAGGATTACAAATTCCACATCTGGAAGAATTCATTCACCATCTCTTTCGCTTCTTGGCATCAACACATCAAATGGTCTACAATGGTTGATGTTTTGGTTGCAAAATTTTTTTGCATCTTGTCTAATTTTTGCTTCTTGATTCCATCATCCTCCAGTATTGACATGATGCTCATGCCATGATTTGAGAATGAAGTCTAATCATGAGCCTCTCGCTCAAGAGTGGACCTTCCAAAATTTTGAGGCATCTTGTCACAAGAAAAACCATTAATTTGAAAAAAACATCATGAAGGAAACATAACTTGACGACCTCTTCCTTTTTGCTCCTTCAAAGAAAAAAATGTCACATCCTATGAACATTTCCATGTACTCTTACATCTTGGTGTACAAACCATCGACCAAACACAAGTCAACAAAACATGCCTCTTCAAACCACTGACTCTCAAGTCAAACAAAATCATGTACAAATTGCCATCTTTGCTGCATTTAAGTGAGTCAAAATAACTCTACTTTTCCAACATCTTGCTTCATACAATATGCAACATACTTTCAAGAGAAAATAAATGCATTCAATTGGAAAATAAATGCATCAATAAAGCAAGATTTGCATCAATCATAAAAAGAAATGCAAGGCCTTAATTGGATAATAAGTATAACCATCTCTTTCCAAACCACTTCAATGGCGCTTCTTTCAACTGCACTTCATCATGTGAATCATCCTGACGCACATCAATTATGGAATCCTCTTTTCCATTCTTGTCAAGATCTCTTTCCAACTTCTTCAAATTTTGTGGATGACTTGTTGGATACAAAGTCCAACACTTGTCTACAATATGACCTTGCTTATGGTAATGAGTGAAAAACAATTGCATCTTATTTTAAACATCGTTTGCATTATCCAATGGACATTTGGCTTTATATCTCCTTTCTTTTGAAAGTTTCCTGTGTATGGCAATCTTCTTCCAACATCTTGAAACAATATGGTTATTCAAACCACAAAAGGAATATGTAAATTTTCTCCAAATCTTATGTGAATATTCCATGTTTATCATAATCAAAAGCAACTTGATTAAAGACATATTTATACCTTGCACATTCAGCTTTTTCACCTTCTTGGGGAGGTGAATTTGATGAGGTAGTGGCTCCCTTCAGAATACCAACAATGGCTTCACTGACTTTAGAGATTTCAACATCCTCTTGTTTTCCATTGCCATAAGTTGCATGCTTATGGACATATTCTTTAAAAGTGGTTGTAAAACTTTAGCATTCCTCATTAACACAAACTTCACAAGCTTGAGGTAATGAAAAAGTAATGAAAATCCTTCTTGGAACACCTTCATGTGCCTCCTTTGCTTTGGAGAATTCTCCATCATGTTTTCCATAACCAAGACCCAAATACCTAAGCCTTTCCTCAAGAAAAATTGGATCAACTATGCCTTGTGCATGTTTTTCTAATCATTTGCCTTCATATCCCATCTTCATCAATAATTTGGACCCTATTCCTCTAATGTGTCTTTCAAGAGCACTTACACATTCATTTTGAGAGGAAATAGAAGATAAAATTGAATTGCATAACTCTTTTTCATGCACATACTTGGCTAAGGTTTCATTTGAAATATGGAGCTGAGTCTCCATCTCATGCATCTTTTCAAGAAGCTCTTGCTTCTCTTCCTTCATAGAAATCAACTACTCTTGAAGTATAGTGCTCTCCTTCTTATCTTCATACATCTCTTGCACCATGTCTCTCATGATGTAGAGCTTCTAAAACATCTCTTTATCAAAGAATCTTGCTAAGGAAGATGGATTAGAAGCAATACTTGATGAAACTGCCATCACACTTGTAATTCATAAAAAGCTTCTTTGTTGTGATTTGAGAGCCGAGTCCTCAATCTTGAACTTCTCTTTGCTTCAGCTTACATGCATAAAATTGCACACAGTTAAATTCTCCTTGCAAAAATACAAAACCAATAGATAATTCTTTAGCTAACCTTGGAAAAAAATATGAGAGATAAAATGAACTAAATTGTGCTAAGATACCAACTCGATCTGAATATGGACAAACTAGTTTTTTTGTGCTAGATTCCTCATCAGTATAAAATAATTGTGTTTAAGGATCATCTCAAATTAGCAAGCTATGAGAGGGTACATGTGTCAAGTTTTTTGTGTCTTTTATGATAAATAATTAAGTAAATTAACTGCTAAAAACACATGTACAACAAGTAAATTGTAGAGAAATAATACACAACAAACACATTACACAGTAGCTAATAATGGAGTCCACCCCTACTAGGCTACATCTCCATGGACCTAATTCAATGACATAGCCCTATTTGGATTAATGGTCAATTATATGATTACATGCACCTACAGTGCTCCAATGGATTTGAAACCCACTCCATTGGATTCAGAAGACTCAAAAACCCCTAGGTATCCTCTTTTGGCTATGCAAATCGACTTCAGGTGATCTAGACATGGCCTCCTCTCTTGGTGGCCCTGGGCTTCTTTAATCTTCAAAGTGAAAAAAAAATAGATACATAAGTGCTCCTCTGCCTCAACGACCTACACCATCATTCTCAGAGCATCAAAATCATCTATTATTGACTATTTATGAGCCTCATTTGGTCGAAATATGATCCAATTATGGCCTAATAAATTTTGGACTAGGAAACTTCCACTAAGTTTGGAGAAACTCTTGTTAACTCCGCCACATTTAGGAGTTCTGCAAAAAATGGCAGACTCCACCAATTAGTGCTAATCTTCACTTAATTTAAATTGGAGATTAATTAAATTTAAGTGCACATTTAACTGAGGTTTAGCGTTCTAAGCGTGTTTAACCAAAATATAAATTAGTGTTGGATTAGCGCATTGTAAACCATAGTTTATGGGTTAATAAAACCCGCATTAGTGGTAATATTCTGCTTAATGAATAATTCCTCTACCATGGTCATAGCCATGTGGTCCCGTGGATCGAGCGTTGGCCCTCTTTACCTTCGCTATATACCGTACTCAGATTGAAATGTATGCGTGTGGCACATATATGTAAGCACCAAAGGATAGCAGAATGGTATGACATGTTCTTGTGTAGGGGAAGTCACGGGGTCGACCCCGACCTTCGCTGGTCCACCATATAAAATTTTTCCTAACTATATAAAATTTGAATTCGACCATGTCTAGCCAAAATTCAGCCTTTGGGAGGGGCATGTGGCGGCCTCCGGGCTAGCCATGTGTCCTCATCCCATTGGTTCTTCAAAAACCAACTAGAAACTACTACGTGCCCAGAAATTTGGGCCACTAAAAAATTGACACTTGTCAACACACTATTGGCCGGTGGAAAACCATAAATTTGACCCCTTTGACCCTGTTTGACTTTTTTTTTTTGAAAATTCGCCTGTTTGGTCAAGTGGACAACAGACTCTAACTTTCACATACATACTCTGTTTTGAGGGAAACAAAGTGCACTGGATTCCTGGCAACGAGACCTATCTGGTAGTTCTAGTTTGGAGCAATTTTGGGTGCTTTGAATTTTTAGCTAATTTTTTCCCCCAATCCAGATTCCTACCAGTATGTATGTATGTATGTGTCTATGTAAATGTATGACAGTGTTTCTTGTGGAGGAATGATTGCCTATGCAAGTGAAAAACATGAAGAGGTTGTTGGATATGAGGAATCAAGTGGAAAAGTAGCCTTGGCAGATATATGAGGTCAGTATCATGTGGATATGATTTAATGTTATATGCTTGTACTATGCCTATGTTTATGTTATGGACAAGTAATGCTGAGGGGTACACCAATGAAGTGAAAGTAGTGTGATATGCGGCATGCTAGGATAAGTGTGGATAGTGGAAAGGCATGAGAAGCAAGGTTACTTGTGGGGTCAACGTGTGGTTTATGGATGTGCATTGCTATTTTTGTGTATATGTTGTGCATTTTTTATATTCAGTGATTGTATCTATGGTGATGTGTAATGTTTCATATGTAGTATTGTGTACATATGATCTTGTATGACTATTGTTTATATGATGTTGCATATGTAGTGCCAGGCATAGATGGTGCTATGTACATGTTGGATATGCGGTGTTGTGTACGTATGGTGCTATGTACATGTTGAATATGAAATGCTATGTACAAATGGTGTTGTGTGTGTGATGTACATATGGTGATATGTGCATTTGGTGTTGTGTGCAAGATTGTACACATGGTGTTGTGTGCATGTGGTGCTATGTATAGGTTGTACATGTGGTGTTGTGTGTAGGCGGTGTCGTGTACATGTCGTGCATGCGGTGATCTATACATGTGGTATTGTGTACACATTGTACAGGTGGTGCAGTGTACATTTGACATTGTTTACACATTGTGCAGCTGGTGTCGTGTACATGTGATGCTGTGCACACATTGTGCAAGTAGTGTGTGTACAGGTGGTACTGTGTACATGTTGTGCACATGGTACTTGTATACATGTGGTATTGTGTGCATGTCGTACATGTTTTGTTGCAAGCATGCGTCACTATGTATGTGCATGGTGTAGTCGTGGCATCATGACATATGTATTGATTATGTTGTACTTTGTATATGTATAGGTATTGGGTTTTTTTGTACATTAGGTGTGCATGTATGTATTGTATGGTCTTACATGCCTTGTGTGGATGTACATGTTGAAAATTGTGCCTGGGTGCTTGCTGAGTGTGGAAACCAATCCGATATGTGTACAAAAAGAACAAAGGCAAACGTAAGGACCTATGAAGGATAAGTATTGATATTTTATTATGCATGTGATATGTGATTCTGACTTGTGATGGTTACATCTGATTTATGATTATAGTTTATGATGATTGCATGTGATTTATGATTTTGATCTATGATGGTTGCATTTTGAGCTAACTAGATATGATATGTATATACATGATGATTTGATCAAACAACAGGTTTGAATTGGGTGACAAGAAGTGAACAGATTTTCAAGTGTACCTTATTGACCAGCTACCAATGAGGTATGATGTGAATTTATTTCAATTTCTTTTTAATCTAATTAGAGTTATGTTCTTGGTACAGGAAACACAGAAATGACATGTTGGGTGGTTGAAAACTACTCCAATAACTAGCAGCGTCAGCAAAAGGAGTTGAAACAGGCAACAGATACTATTGGTAAAGCACTTCAGGAGTAGGGCCATTGTGGGACATTGGTGCCCAATAGTGTCCATTGATTTCCATGAGCATGCTATGACTAGTATGATGGTTTTGATGCAAGTATATGCCTTTTTTTTCCTTGAACTTCTGATGTGAGGAAGCCTTTCCAAGGGATGGACTGCCCAATTGTTGGACATTGGGTTCAACGCTCCCCATGCATTTCACGACATGGACTAACAGCCTCTCGTGGGTCCTAACTCTAGCAATTGTAGCAGAGACTAACGCCGGCGGGTTTTGGTCTAACAACAATTGTGATTCCAAGAAGTGGTATCAGAGCGACAGGTCTCGAGTTCGAAACTCACCCGGGTCGCATTGGGGGGGAGATTGTTGGATATTCGGTTCAACGATCCCCGTGTGTTTCCCGACATGGACTAACCACCTCTCGTGGATCCTAACTCTGGCGATTGTAGCAGAGACTAATGCCTGTCGGTTTTGGTCTAAGGACAATCATGATTCCAACATCGATATGGCGGTGCCAACGGAACTTGGAAGGTGAGTGACTACATGGAAGGGGTGATCGGATTTCCTGAGGGACTGTATTGCTGAGAAGGGAAGGTCGGGATGAATTTTTTTTGATCATTATCATTGCCAGATGGAATTAAATGCACATTGGGAGTGTTCCCCAGAACAATGAGCTAGGGACTGTTCAATGAGTGGAAAAGTGGCACATGATTGCAGCACTGGATGTTGGATGCAGATTTCACTTTGACAATGGATTTTGTACTTCTTAGGAAGGAGTTGAATCCTAGTACCAATTTGAGGGTGGAGGTGTGTGCCTATGGATTCCCTTGTTGTTGGTACGTGCATCGTATCCTTCTATTTATTGGTTTAGCAATGTGTATATGTGTATATATGTATATTATTGTAAATATTGTATCGAGTTGGTTTATAAATCTCCACAAAAATTATGGTTATTTTCTGGTTGAAGAAAATGTGCATAATTATATGTGGTTGTGATTGTAAACACCATAACAAGTTGTGTTATAAAGCTCCAGTAAACGGTATGATTATCATGTTTTAGCAGGTTATTCATTGTAAATACTGCAACGAGTTGTGTTATAAAGCTCCATAGGAAGTATCTTTTTTTTTTCAACAGTTTTTTGGTTTTTAGGTGTCATTGAACACAGAGGATGGTGTTCCCCCAAGGGGGAGGGTTCTGTAATAGCCCTGGTAAAAATATATATAAGACCATGGTGATGGGACATGTATTCCAAGTTTAACGGTGGGAAAAACATCCTAGTGGGTGTTCACTTCAGTTTATTATGGCTAAGGAAATTGGTAAAGGATTTGGAAAGGCATGAGCCATTAATTAGCATTTTTTTCATGAAAATAATGGAAATTAAGAGAAAAGGAAGGTGAAAGGTCATAGGTTGCATGTGAGGAGAAAATGGAAGGAAAATAATGGAAAATAAAGAAATTAGAGGCTTTATTAACAAAAAGGCATCTGAGGATCAGTGAGGAAGGCTTGGTCAGTTCAGTTTTGGATTTCTCATTATTCTCTCTCTCTCTCTCGTACTCTTGAGCACTTAGTGTATTCTTGGAGCACTCTTATAGAGTGTGGCATACTTGGATACTTGTGTTATCACAAAATTGCACTTGATTGGTTGCTAATCAAACAACTTCATGTAATTGTTTCAAACCAACTTGTGACTGAAGCTTAGCCTCTTCAATATGAGAGGGCTCTCTAAAAATGGGTTAATGATATTTTATTATGATGAAACTAGATGGCTAACTCTACTTGGAAAGTAACTTACTTGTGATGTGTGTAGGTTGAAAAGAGTATAAGTCTGTGTTGACGGGAAAATATGTTCGGCCAACAGCAGGGGATCCCCCGGTAAAAGGTCCCAATTAGACCTTGAACCGTTTGGAATAAGGAGCTCATCCGGGGTGTGGGTCTGGCTACTGCTAATTTCTCCTTTCTTTGGGTCTCGCTTAAACTCTATAAAACAGTGGATACACACCTAATCAAATGATACAAGACATATGATTGATGCATTAAATGTACAGATAACACTATGAGTAGCAAGAGGAAATAATAAAGCATGAAGATCGAAGGAAGTGTTGTTAACAACACTTCATTAGGGTCATGCTTGTAAACTGTTCTGACCACAAAAGAAACAATTCCTCATGGCAAGAACACCTTTCACTTCCTAAAAGTTGTAAATGATAACACAAATGCTAATAAACAAAGCCATTAGCGTTCGTTAAGAAAGTGAAATGAATTCAACCACCATTAACATACTCAGCAAACTGTTATGCAACTTTGATATGAATTGAAGATACAGTTCCCTTACCCTAAAGATGTTCAGAAACTAAAAATATAATACTCAATAGAACTCATACATAAGACAGCACCAGATCCACAAAAGGATTTTTCAAAATGCTTGTATTCATGCTTAAATGTATAATCTAGATAATACAGTGTAGTCAGCTCGAGTCCCAAACAAAATATCATTTCACAAGCTCCCGAAGGAGTATTTATAAGACAAAACTTTCCCTTTGGGCTTCCCTAGCTTTTTGCCTTCCTGTCTGTTGGTTGCCCTTGCGACTTGAAGGATTCCGGGACCTGCGACCTCAGACCATCCGCGACCTGTGACCTCAGCAAATATGCGACTTGCAACCTCGGACCATCCGCGATCTGCGACCTCAGACCATCCGTGACCTGCGACCTTGGAAGATATGCAACCTCCGACCTTGGGCAGTCCACGACCTGCGACTTGCGACCTTGGGCAATCCGCGACCTGCGACCTCGGCGGATATGTGACTTGCAACCTTGGCCATATCAACGACTTGTGGCCTTCTTTCAGTGGACGTGGCTAGGTGCCTTTGAACTTAAAGTGAGTTCTTTGGAGGTTCGTGAGAATCTACTTTTTTTTTTAAAAGGTCCCCTTATTTGCTGGGGAAAACCTTGGCTCTTTGTGCAAACCGAAAGGTTCTTCCTGCAATAAAATAACATAGGTCACATGTCTTCATGATTGCATAATAATAATGCTAAGGGCATTTTAATCATTTGCAAGAATGAAAATAATAACTTAGACCCCTGTGTGGTCAAGTATGGAGCTATTGAATCATCGGAGAGAATGGCTAGGGTAAGCTTTCTCTGTGCCCTTTCTCTGTCAGGATCATGATCTTTCCCATGCACAAAGTCCTCTTGGATTGAATTGCTTGATAGGCATGGGCTCCTTCATTCGCATCCTCGATGTTTGCCATAGATTTTCATGTTCATCAATTTTCCCATTTATTAGAGTCTCAGGTATCTTATCTTCTTCGACTATTTCATGCAATAGAGGTACAAAGGACATAAATGCTTCAGGGAACGAAACAATGTCATGATATATGTTTACAAAACCTCTCAACATTTCCGATACAAAAATAAGCATGCCAACCCTGTATATGTTTGAGTCAAAGAGAGGCGCATCATCATTAGTCTCCATGATCATAGTGAAATCCGAAGGTTGAGGGAAAACGGATACCCTACTTGAAGAATGTAGCCAAAGTATATACTCTTGATGCTCTAGCAAAAGGGCCAGGTATTTCACTTCATCCCTCTTTTGAGGATCTGCTTAGTATCTAACGCGGACATCAACAGAGCTCACAAAAAAAAATTGACAGCCTTGAGACAAAACCTTCGAGCATATTTGTTAACTGAGAGAAGCGTGGTTCATACAAATGTTCCAATAGTGACATCCATTCTGAATTGATGGGGCAACGCATTAGATACTCTAACATACGTAGAATAGCAGGCGTCATAAAATTTTTTTATGATGATTCCTTGCAGCCAAGCTAACAACATTACATGCTCGAATACGACCAATTGCATTTTGTAACTGGGGTCGCGCAGTCGGAGAATCTCCTTGCTCGCAGCTTTCCTTGGGCACACCTTTCTGCGACTTTGCGACCTCAGAGGGGTCACATGGTCGCATTTCTTGTCCAACAGCATGCATCGCGACTCAGCGACCTGGAGGGGTCACGCGACTTGATCTCTACTTGGGCTGAGACTTCAAAAGGGTCGCAAGGTCGCTAATACCATCAAGTTGCACTTTACACTTGCCTCACAGGTCTATGACTCAGCAACCTGTGTTGAACTGCGAGCTCACGGGGGTCGCATGGTTGCAATTTTGCTTGAGTGGTAATGGACGCATCTTCTGTTTACTTGCGATCTTACGCTCAACCACACTCAAAGCATTGGTTGTCTTCATCGTGCAATCATTGTTCGGCTTAAGTGAAATGTCCTCTCCTGCATTGAATCTTGTTTTCATTTAATGAATGGAGTGGCTTTTATGTATGGAGGAGTCGCTTGGTCACGTGATCTGGTTGTAGTCATAGGAAGGAGTGCACTCTGACAAATCCCTTGCCCTTCCAACGCTGATTCGTCGATGGATCAATAATTTTAACCATGCATCGGAAATAATAACGGACTGTATCATATTACATTTAAGGATAAAAACCTCCATCTCCGCGGTGGTAAATCAGGTTGTAAGCAGACGAACATCATCGCCACCCTATATTTACATGATGTTAACAAAACTAGTCTTCCACAGAAAATCTAATAACGTCAATCTTCTGGATAAACATTTAGATGTGAGTTAGTTATTTCACACCCTCTTTGGAAACATGCATATGAACTTGTGGATATTTCTAATATAATGATTTAACACCGAACACCAAGCCTCCTTGAATCAACATCTTCGATTTATTTTCAAGGTAGGACTCTTATGCTTGCAATAGAACATTTCTCATCTGCTATATTGAGGGATTTTCCACTCTGTTCCATAGTCGTTATTGTGCTGGTTCAATTAAGCGTTTCGCTTTTCCTCGCGGATCTATATCCTGCGGCAATGACAAAGCCGACACAGCTAAATCCATGTGCATGTATTCTGGGTGAGATTATATTTCCATTCTTATGGTCTCATTCACGCTGAATAATAGCAAACACTGCCCACTTCCACTGAAACACTGATTTAGTGACACGATCCACGTGGTGTCATGCATGGAGAGGAAGGTGAGACATTAATATGGGCAGTTACTAAATATCATTAATGCATTCTTGGGAGGCGCTGAACGCAGCGCTTTGCATGGGAAACTTTATTCCTTGAGGTGGAAAACGATATCCTTTCACACGTGGCGGAGAGGCATCAACGAGCCATTCCATACTGGAAAACAAGCGAAGGGCCGGAAACAGCTAGTAAGAGCGCAATTGGTGCCAACAAGGACGTTGAACCCGCTCCACATCAGCCTTAAGTAAAGAGGAGACCACTGTTAAAATGTCAAAGTTGAACATATTACCAATATCATTGTTAAACCTTTTATTCATGAATTCGGGCAAATTTTGATTAATCCTCATGTCATGATAACACTAATAAATAGAGTGGTATTTTGCCATATATGTCCTTGAGCATGTTTTCTTAACTTAGGGTTCCGCTAAAGGTTGTGAACGTGAGAAATTGGAATGTCGAGGGTTGCCTTAAGAAGCCTTGCTGCAACTACCATGTGGCGAATCGGTGTTGTTAATTTGATCCTTTGTTTGACTGTTATGCGCTACGGTTATTATAAAATTGCCACTATAGTTTTGCTCCATGTTTTCGTCATAAAATTTGAACGTGTTCCATGTAGTTCTGCTCCAAATGTTTTACCACAGATTAAAACTCCGGCATAGAAGTATTTGCGCATGTTCCATGTAGTTCTGCTCCACCCTCTCGTATGGTTTTGAAACCATATTACATTGCGCCTTGGTTTAATTATACAACGTCTAAAATCATTTGCTTTTCCTCACATATCCATACGTTATGATGCCCCCATCCATAATAGATGACAACGAACACTTTCCATTTCCACTAAAACACTACTAATGACACGGTCCACGTGCCCAAAAAATAGTCGCATGGTAGTGGTATCGAATAAACAAAGAATCACCTCACCTGCCACAATTGATAGAAGACTATCTCTAGGTGGTATACCTTCTTAATTAATGGGATATCAGTTTCTCATGGGACTTTAACTCACGTCCCTCCACACCTTAATGTCTTCATTGTTATTAAAATGATGTTTGCATCTCCATATTCCATGCCAACCATTGCTTTATTACATGTATATTATCATT
Source organism: Pinus albicaulis (assembly GCA_034641835.2). Classification (NCBI taxonomy): domain Eukaryota; kingdom Viridiplantae; phylum Streptophyta; class Pinopsida; order Pinales; family Pinaceae; genus Pinus; species Pinus albicaulis. The sequence goes on along the minus strand of CM076570.1, from coordinate 528,719,530 downwards.
TTCTCTCCTTGTTTTCAATATATGTCCCTTGATTAATCCACGATGGAAGATTACACTGCCCAAATCACCCTTCTTCTGTTCCAAGTACTGCAAAACCTCCGTGTACATTGAAACTGCAAGGCCTTATTGGTGTCGAATCTTCCAAAAATGGTTTCTCAATGTGTTCACCAATTGCAAAGTCCTGAAGATGCCATATGGGTGTATGTGTGAGGATCCCAATGGCAGGTGACAGTATTTCACTAGATTTTTCCATGAATCTCAGTTGCATCAAAAGTAATGACTGGAGGCATTTCTATTTCTTCATCTGAAAGTTCACTACTTTGTTGATTTGTATACCAGAGAAAATTCGGAAAGCTCGATCTTGCCTAGCAGATAAAATATGCTGCATTCTACCCCAATTCCTCAGACACATAGGAAGCACCCTATGGCCACTTCTGCACTTTAAGAGTCATGATTCTTCATCGGTTGTGTCAAAGATCCACATCTCGATTGAATTATTGAAGAATCATGATCATCTTTTATTACAGATCGTAACTGATTCCTTTTCAAGGTTCCATATACTTACCGCCCCAGAGGTACCTTCAACTGCTAAAAGAGTTTGCTCATTAGGATCCCACCAAATGATGTGGAAACGAGAATTTGGAATGTCGGGTGTTTCTACAAAAACCCTATTGCAGGTACCATATTGCAAATAAATGCCTGTTGTTGTTTCAAGCCACCATCGACGTTTATCAATATATATCTGTTTGAGTCAGGTAACCCTTTCCCTTTGGGAATGAAAATACACATCCAGAACGGCGTGGCTCAACCGTGATTGACAACTCTCTAACTGATGCATTCTTGTTATATTATCTATGGGGTCAATCTGCATGAAACATTATCATATAAATCAGTCCAAGTCATTTCCAGAGAACGATCCCCCCACATAGTTTTGCATGAGACTATGAGCTTAATTATAGTACTCAAACAAAATGCTTATATGATCCATGATGAAAGGGCTTCAAACAAATATACTTAATGTGTAGGGAAATTCTTATTCGAGCGTATGCCTGGTGACCCCCCACACATGGCGCGGTTGTGGCAATAGAATCTTGTCATGATGATGGGAAGGCTCAGCTAGGGCTTGGGACTGGTTAAAAGGATTTCATTGATTACAGGCAGGGTTAAAACCCTACTGGCTAAGCGAGTGGAGGGGGGAACCCGAAATTTTAAAAATACCCAAAATTTTGGGTGTTGTTGTAGCGGCTACAACAGTCTGCAATCATTAGGCTTATGGAGTCAACACATTCAGTAGATCAGTGGTAGGTTCACTTGACATGGACGCTGAGGCAGGTAAAAGTTTTTAGCAGAGGTAAATCACACATGAAACATGAAATAACATAGCCAATTCATCAATAAAGGAATTCAGAGCATAAACCTATGAATTCTGAGTATTAAATATGAAAACCACTGCAAATGGTACACATAGAAAGTATAGATCAAGTAAGCACTAAAAAATCCATGAGACTCTCAGGTTGGTCAATTAAAAGTCCCATATATTACTAAAAACAGTCAAATTACATAAAGCTGCAGTATTGCCAAAAAAAATCCAACCCTTTACAAATTCGAATATCTACCCTTTAATAGAATTGTTACATGAGAGATGATCTGCCTCTAGGCTAGATTCATTGAATTTTTCTTAATGACACCTTGCATAACAAGAAAACATGTGCTTTAATGATAAAATGAAAGCTACACTATGAAATAGTCCTTTTCCTAATAGGACTCAAACTACTACATATTACATCAACTACCTTATCTCCTAAAACAGTTGCACACCTGAAAAATAATGATTCACATGCTTGAATGAGCTATTAAAAAATCCATCACTACTTGAAAACTTGATTAGCCTCCTCAAAATATGGAAACAAACCCTATTTTTCAGGTAAACTGGTCTTTATCTTCAACGAATGGTTTGGCTGATGAGTTGTCTTCATATCATGGTCTTAAAATCTTGGATGACTAATAGCATAGTGCTTTGAACCTTTAAAGGTATCCACCTATCCAAAAATTCCTAAAAACTTTCTCATAAACCTTCAACACAGCACGCTATGAAAGTATGACAGTTTCGTAGTCTACTTTCATAGCATATAAAAAATGACCTCTGCCATCAGAATTTTTACCTCTTTCCTTCTGCATTGTCTTCATCATGCCCTGACACACCCTTCATATGATTTCCTCCTCTTAGAAGTTTCCCAAAATGGTTTTAAATACAAAAAGAAAGCTACAGGTGGTTTCGTAGCGTTTTCCTGGCTTCAAGCCTAGGAAATGCTATAAAACTGCTGAAAACTATGAAAATTACAGATTTTGCGTAACTTAAAAAATATGCCTTCCAGCTGTAAAAAAATTGTTTCCAACATACCATTGACCTTTCAAAACATAAACCAACTCAAACTATGAGTCTTGAGGTGTTTCTTCCTCATTGATGATGAGTTGAGCTATTGGCTCCTCAACCACTGTCATTTTTAGGCCTTTCTTCTCCAGTTCCTCATGGATTAGTTCTAGTTGTTCTTGGAGGTCTTTAACGTGATACTTCAGCTTTATATTGGTAGTTTTTAAATTTAGGTTCATTTTTTTGACATGTTTCGCCTCTTTCCTCAATGGCACAGTCCATTTGGTTAACTGCTGTGTGTTTTCTAGGGTCTTTGATACAGTGTCAACCTGTTCTTCCCAAATTTATTTCATCTTTTCAAACTAAATCTTCTGGATATTATTTTTCCTTAATTTTTTCTTCATAACTGCAATTTCATGGTTAGCTAACCTCAACTGTTCTTCAAGGAGTTCAAACTCTATTTTTTCAATTACTTTCTCCTTTCCTTTCTTTGGTTTGCTATTTGGATCTTTTTCTACAGGTGATGAAAGATCAATAATGTCTTGTGGTGGCTGGACAATGTCAGTAGCTGGATGAAATTATTTTCTTCTCTCCAACAGTTTTCTAGCATGCCTTGTCATGGGCTTCCTAGCCCGAAACATAAAACCTACATCCTCACCTTCAAATTCAAGCTTTTTTGCAGATTTAACTTTCTTGAGTTTCTGTCCACCTTCATCTATATCATCAACCTGGACTATAGGAGTCTCTTCAATATCAATGGCATGTAGTATGTCTTCTAAATTTCATTTAGCCATTGTTTTGTCTTCTAAAGCTACTTCTTGTTGAAAATGCAGCAAGATGATGGAGCTTGGTGAAATGAAGTCGCCTTCACCAAGTGGGCCTGCAGGCAAATTCTGGCGCAAAATCTATTTTTAGACTATGTCTATTTTTAGACATATGGAGCATGGTTCGGGGATTCCAGTTTTGAGATTCTTTTAATTGTGTCATGTTGGTAAAAATAGATGGGACTCTATTTTTGGATACATAGGTCGAAGTCTATTTTTAGGCTGCCTATCCTAAAAATAGGGAAGTCAAATATTATTTACCCTTAATAATATTTGGACTCTAAACAACAGTTTACTCTCTTGGAGCACTTCAGTTCGAGCCTTGGAAGTGGCTCATGCATCTGACAGAGGAATTACACTATTCCCAAGGGTTTGGTGAGCACATGCATGGTTGACTTCAGTTAGGACTTCAGTGGCAGAATTTTGGTGGAGTTAATGAGACAGCTAGTGGAGTTGTGTTCGGTTTAATTTAGTTGAACTAGTTGAGATTAGTTTAACTAGCTAATCAACTAGTTATGAGTGGAGTGAATTAAATATTATTTAATTCATTAATTAGTAACTCATTATTCAACTCAAGAACACATCAGTTCACTACAGTGCATGGACAGTTCAGTGGAGACCAGTGAAAGAGGTAGATGAAAGGGTGGAGTTAGCTATCGGTGGCGACATCAGTTGTGCATGAGATTTGCACCACACTTGGAGGAATTGCCCATGATGATTGCGTTGTCAAGCCAAGGAGATTCGAACCTTGGATCTCTATATAGACAGGCCTAGATTGCGCAATAGAGGCAAGGCAATTGGCGGTGAGTTTTGAACTAGTAACCTGTTCAAAACTGAGCTAGATTGTGTGTAACTTCATGAGATAGTACTGAGTACTTGTGAGGAGTATTGTGAGGAGTATTGTACTGAGTTTGTTACTTGATTTCTCCATTATGATATACACAATAGCTGCGGGGTTTTCAGCTATAAGCTTTCCCCATACATACTGTGTTAATGTGTATGATGATTTGATGTGTTATCGCTTGATTTTATTTCCGCATGTGTGATGATCTGAGTGGAAGAGATTATGTGTTGCATATAAATTAGAATTGTATGTGATCAGGATAGTCTCGGTGGATAATTAATCATTATTCAGCAAATTTCTACATGGTATCGGAGCTATTGAAGTTCAGATTGATCATCACATTGATTACAAACTTATTTCGGTAGACAGAGTCTGCATGCGGGCCAGGTAGCCTCCGGATTCATCTTTCTTCGGAAAGTGAAAGGTCTGGTAAATGCCCCTTGTAGTCAATCTCTGTGCTAGAAATAATTTTTTCTCACAGATCTAGAGCGGCTGAGCTTTGAGGTGGAATTCGAAATTTTGCAGCAGTTTTGTTTTCTTGGTGTCGGTGTTGAAAATGTCTTTCAACGGTTTGCGACTCGAATATGCTCTTGAAGGCAGTTCGAATTGTGTTGCATGGAAGGATCACATGGAGGCAGTATTAGAAGATAATGGTCTGAAGGAGTTCGTAGATACGGATGTCCAAAAGCCCACTGATCCTGTTGAAGTCGATGCATGGCAAAAGAAGATGGCGAAGTGTCGAAGGATCCTGTTGGAGGGCGTCAAGGATCATATTGTATCCAGCCTGCATGGAAAGGCTACTCCATATTTAATGTGGAAAGCTTTTATGGATCTATTCCAGAGTAAGAGAGACCAAAGGAAGCTGGCGCTCAAAGATAAGCTCAGGAACATCAAGATGGAGAAGGGCGACAGTATCGCCAAATACCTCACGAAGTTCACTCAATGCAGAGATGAGCTGGGAAGTGTGGGGGTGATTGTCGAAGACGAGGACATGGTCGACCTGGCTCTCCTTGGTCTTCCGAAGGCTTGGCACTCATATCAAGATAGTGTCAATGGTCGGGAGAAGCTGCCGGGATGGGAGCGCCTTTGGGCGGATCTCATGCGGGAGGAGATAAGGAGGACTACTCGAGATGGATCTTCATCAAAGGGAGCTGATGAAGAAAACTGCGCTTTGGTGTCCAAAGCTAAGAAAGGGAAGGGTAAGAAGACCTCTCATTCTGGAGCTAAGGGCAAGAAGCAGGATATGGCGAAAGTGAAGTGTTTTCACTGCCATGATCACGGACATTATGCTACCAATTGTCCAAAGAAGAAGAAGAACAAGCAAGCGGGAAGATCTGCAAATGGAGAAGCTTTGGCTTCACAGTTCGAGCTTGAATTTTCACTGATCGCATGCTTGGTTTCAAGTGTGCTGGGATCGGTATGGTTCTTGGACAGCGGTGCGTCATTTCATATGACGGGAGATCGAGAGTTGTTCTCAGATCTGGAGGACAAATATTTGGGTGTGCACATCGAGATGGGCGATGATGGTAGATACAGTGCGACTGGTATCGGTACCATATCCTTTCAGAGGGAGTCTAGTAAACCCTTTGTATTGAGGGATGTCATGCATGTACCTGGATTGAAGAAGAACTTGATCTCTGTGGCGATGTTGGAGGATAAGGGGTATGATGTGGTCTTCGGCGAAGGAAAAGCCTTCCTGCGCAGTAAGACTACTGGAGAGACCCGGAAGATAGGGGTTCGAACCAAGAACCTTTATCAGTTGCAGGTAGATGGTTGCGCAGCTATGGCATGCAAGGCGGGAGAAGTGGTGAGCCGGGATGATGAGGGCGAACTGTGGCACAGGAGATTGGGCCACCTTCACCATGGAGCTTTGAAGATTCTGCAGTAGATTTCTACTGGGCTTCCTAAGGGCACCCTTGTGCAGTCAGATCAGTGCAAGGGGTGTACTTTAGGGAAGTATGTGAAAGCCACCTTTCACGAGAAGGATAGTCGCGCCACGACGATCCTTGAGAGAGTTCACACAGACGTGTGTGGTCCTTTCTCGGTTGCTTCGACAGCAAAGCACAGGTATTATGTGATCTTTGTTGATGATTTCTCTCGAAAGTGCTGGATCTTCTTCATGCAGAAGAAGAGCGATACATTCGCGAAGTTCTGTGAGTTTAAAGCACTGGTCGAGAAGGAGTCAGGGAAGAAGGTGATTGTTCTAAGGAGTGATAAAGGTGGTGAATTCATCTCGGCTGAATTCAAGGAGTTCTGCAGCGCAGAAGGGATTCGGAGAGAGCTCATCGCACCCCATAACCCACAGCAGAACGGGGTGGCTGAGCGGAAGAACAGAACGATCGTGGGTGCTGCACGGGCGATGTTGCATGATCAGGGCCCACCCCTTCACTTGTGGGCTGAGGCATGCAATACAGCAGTGTATGTGCAGAACCGTTGTCCTCACAAGGTTCTTGGCATGAGTACACCAGAGGAGGCTTATTCTGGCAAGAGGCCTAATATTTCCCATTTGCGGATTTTCGGATCTCCTGTCTACATGCATGTGACGAAGGATGCAAGAAGGAAGCTGGATCCAACTGCTGAAGTTGGAATATTTGTGGGGTACAATGATACACCTCACAACTATCGGGTGTATGTGCCAGACAGTCGCAAGACTGTTGTGCGACGGGATATAAAATTTCAGGAGGAGAAAGCCATGCAGTGTTCGCTTGAGAGGGAGCTACACTTGCATGCGGATGAGGAGCTGTTAGTTCCTAAGGAGGAGCTTCCGGATGTGGATCAGCCACAAGAGGAAGTTCAGGAGGTGGAAGAAACCACCCATGCAGCGCCAACCATCAGAAGGCGCATGCGCACTACAGAAGCTGAGCGACTGGCTCGAGATGCAGAGAAGGTTGTAGGACCACCTACAGCACAGCGCAGACAGAGGCAGCCACCGGATCGGTACACTGGATACATGGCTCTTGTGAGTCAATGTGTTGTGACAGAGCCATCCTCTTTTGAGGAAGCTGTGGAGGAACCCGCATGGGTTGATGCCATGATCGAGGAATATGATTCGATCGTCGGGAACAGTGCATGGGAGATTGTCCCAAGACCGGTTGGGAAATCAGTGGTGGGTTCGCGATGGATCTACAAGGTGAAGCAGGCGGCTGAGGGGAGTGTGGAGAAGTACAAGGCGAGATTTGTCGCCCGTGGCTTTTCACAGATCGAGGGGATTGACTATGAGGAGACTTTTGCACCTGTCGCAAGGTACTCTTCCATACGGACGATCCTTGCTCTCTCGGCGCAGATGGGGTGGCACATTCATCAGATGGATGTGAAGACTGCGTTCCTCAATGGAGTTATTGAGGAAGAGGTGTACATAGAGCAGCCTGAAGGTTTTGAGATCTTCAGCAGTGAGTCGCATGTGTGCCGACTCAAGAGAGCACTGTACGAGCTGAAGCAAGCACCTCGTGCTTGGTACACTCGGATAGACAGCTACTTCATCGAGCTTGGATTCTCCAAGAGTGAGGCGGATCCTAACCTGTACCAGATTGTGGTGGAGGGAAAGCTGTTGATCATCGTACTGTATGTAGATGATCTGATTTTGACTGGCGATGAGCAGTTGATACTTTCATGCAAGGAGGATCTTGCACGAGAGTTTGAGATGAAGGACTTGGGCATCCTTCATTATTTCCTGGGATTGGAGATTTGGCGGCGCAGCGGAGGACTGTTTGTTTCTCAGGGCAAGTATGCCCAGGAGATTCTGGAGAGGTTCAACATGCAAGGCTACAAGCCTATTGACACTCCTCTTCCTGGTGGTTGGAGGAAGGAGGATGCTACTTCAGCGGAGGTAGTGGATGCCACTGTCTATCGACAGTTGGTGGGGTCGCTTATGTATCTGGTCAATACACGACCCAATATATGCTATGCAATTAACCAGCTTTCGCAAGCTATGGTTAAGCCTACCAAGCTCTTTTGGAAGGCAGGAAAGCATGTATTATGCTATATTAGAGGCACATCGGGATATGGTCTATGGTACAGATAGGAGGATGGAGCGAAGCTTTCTGGCTTCACTGATGCAGATTGGGCAGGGAGCCCAACGGACTGAAAGAGCACATCTGGAGGAGTTTTCAGCATTGGGTCGACAGTAGTTTCCTGGCACAGCAGGAAGTAGAGATCCGTGGCACTCAGTTCAGCAGAGTCCGAGTACATGGCAGCTAGCTTCGCTGCATGCGAGGCTATTTGGATGAGGAAGATCCTCGCAGGATTGTTCAGGTTGCATTTGGAGCCTACAGTGATCTACTGTGATAACCAGAGTTGCATTAAACTCTCGGCTAATCCAGTATTTCATGATAGGTCCAAACACATCGACATCAGGTACCATCATATCAGAGATTGTGTTCGGCGGAGAATCATGATGCTTTCATATGTTCCCACGGAGGATCAGGATGCCGACATCCTGACGAAGGCGCTCACCAGGAGCAAGTTTGAATTCCACAGAGGCAGGATAGGGGTTGCGGATAATCCATATCTTGCTGAGAGGGAGTGTTGAAAATGCAGCAAGATGATGGAGCTTAGTGAAATGAAGTCGCCTTCACTAAGTGGGCCCGCAGGCAAATTTTGGCGCAAAATCTATTTTTAGACTATGTCTATTTTTAGACATATGGAGCATGGTCCGGGGATTGCAGTATGTTATTCTTGGAGTATGTGTCATGTTGGTAAAAATAGATGGGACTCTATTTTTTGGACCTATAGGTCGAAGTCTATTTTTAGACTGCCTCTCCTTAAAATAGGGAAGTCAAATATTATTTACCCTTAATAATATTTAGACTATAAACTTCAGTTTATTTTCTTGGAGCACTTCAGTTCGAGCCTTGGAAGTGGCTCATGCATCTGACAGAGGAATTACGCTATTCCCAAGGGTTTGATGTCATCATGCATGGTTGACTTCAGTTAGGACTTCAGTGGCAGAAGTTTGGTGGAGTTAATGAGACAGCTAGTGGAGTTGTGTTCTGTTTATTTTAGTTGAACTAGTTGAGATTAGTTTAACTAGCTAATCAATTAGTTATGAGTGGAGTGAATTAAATATTATTTAATTCATTAATTAATAACTCATTATTCAACTCAAGAACACATCAGTTCACTACAGTGCATGATCAGTTCAGTGGAGACCAGTGAAAGAGGTAGATGAAAGGGTGGAGTTAGCTATCAGTGGCGACATCAGTTGTGCATGAGATTTGCACCACACTTGGAGGAATTGCCCATGATGATTGCGCAGTAAAGCCAAGGAGATTCGAACCTTGGATCTCTATATAGACAGGCCTAGATTGCGCAATAAAGGCAAGGCAATTGGCGGTGAGTTTTGAACCAGTAACCTGTTCAAAACTGAGCTAGATTGTGTGTGACTTTATGAGAAAGTATTGAGTACTTGTGAGGAGTATTGTACTGAGTTTGTTACATGATTTCTCCATTATAATATACATAATAGCTGCAGGGTTTTCAGCTATAAGCTTTCCCCATACATACTGTGTTAATGTGTATGATGATTTGATGTGTTATCGCTTGATTTTATTTCCGCATGTGTGATGATCTGAGTGGAAGAGATTATGTGTTGCATATAAATTCGAATTGTATGTGATCAAGATAATCTCGGTGGATAATTAATCATTATTCAGCAAATTTCTACACTTTTTGACTCCTTGTAATCCTTTTGCTTCCTTGTTTACTCACAGCTTGCTTTTGTTTTGCAGGTTTTCTCATTGTTGACTTTTTTTTTGAAAGTGAAACTGTGGGTGTATCAAATCTCTACAACTGCTCTGTTTCCATCATGACTAGTTCACTTTGCTCTTCCCCTACTGGTTCACTTTTTTCTACCACTAAAGGTGACGGTAACCCTCTAAGTTTAGGATTTCTTGTAGGGGTAAGGGTATCCATTTCAAAACCACTAACAAATAGGAAATAAGACCAATCTATGCCTAGACTTTGTAGCTCATCTAAAACCAGCAATTTTATTAAACCATGATGAAACAATGAGGTTTCACTTCCTTTAGATTTTTCTTGGACCTTATCTACCATTTTTTATAAACTTATGTATAAAAATTCAAAGTGCTCAAAATCGTTTCAGACTTGAACGATCAGATAGATTTTATTGCTAGGATTCTGGCACAACTCGTTTCATCAAAATGAGAGTTCATATGACTGAGTTATCATCTGTTGTTCGCTTTGTCAAACAGGTAAAAAATGGACATAACAGGTACAACAGCTGACTTGGTAGTCCAATCAGCACCTCAAGAATATTCTCCATATTTTAAGCCAATGGCACTGTGACAAGTGTCGTCTCCAGATTTGCCAAATGGGTTTGTGAAGGAAAAATTTCCCAATGACCTCCAATATATTCCTAAGTTTGAATTTGAATTTTTTTTAGGTTGAATCACAACCCAACCAGAGGGTGCCACGTGTCCTCACTGATGGGCCCTCTCCAACCTTTAGTTAAATTCTTAGTTTACATATATGGGAAGGTTGGCATTATGGATGGTGCATTTTTTTATATATCCTAAGTTCTATCCCAGGCTAAGGATTTTATGTGGTGGATAGGTTTGATATGGTGGAATAATATATATATATATATATATATATATATATATATATATATATATATATATATATATATATATATATATATATATATATATATATAACCTATAGTTAGAAACCCACATCTGGCAGAATTTAACTATAAATGGAGCAGCCACCAACCAACTTGGCATAGGTCTAAACTTGGACACGACATGCTAAATCTGGTGGGTTGGCTAAGTTCTATTTGACAAAAATTTTGGTCGGATCGGGGCTCGAACCCCTGACCTTCCGCCTACCGCTGGCATTATCTACGAACTATTCTATCTCATGGTTCATAACCATAGATAATGCCGCGTATATTTAAATTTTCACAGCTCCAGAGTTGGGGGCTGGAGGGGACCAGCCCCCTCCCATGGAACCATCATTCAAAGACCAAGCACTCCACCCAATGGAATGGCAGGATTATTAAACATGATTAATGTGTGTTTAAACATTAATAACCCATATTATTAAGTTAATCCGAGCATTAGCGCAAATTGCGCTTAGCACTAAAGTAGTATTAAAGTCCACTTATTGATAAGATAAGCACTACTTAGAATTAAGTTAATCCTGGATTAACCTGGCGGCATAAATAGTGGCAGTGCCATTTAAGGCAGAATTTCCAAATTTGGAAAATTAACTGGAAATCTCCCCAAGTTTAGTGGAGAATTTGGGGGAAAGATAGTTTTGGTCATAACTCATTCAATATTCGACCAAATTGAGCTCTGTAAAAGTCATTCTTAGAATTTTTGTATGCCGAGAATCCATTGGAATAGGTTTCAGAGGCCAAGGAGCACTTCTTGATAGAGTTTTTCCCACTTGAATATTTTTTTATGCCCAGGGCCACCAGGAGATCAAGAGGCCATGTTTAGAGGACTTATAGTCCAATTGAAGAACCAGAAGTGGCTAGCCAGGGATTTAATGATGCTATGAATCCAATGGTAACTTCTGTTTTGTGTTTTTAACACATATTTAAGGTCAAATTTCAGGTTTGAACTGGAGGGTATATGGATCATTCAACCATTTGAAGCAATTTTGGAAGCAGTTGATCAAGGAGGAGACCTTGCAAGGGTTGTTGTCATTTACAAAAATATTGTTGCAGAAGCTATGGCCAGTACGGTTCAGTTCTGGTTTTATTTGTTCATTCATTAAGTTTATGAAGATGTTTTATGTATGCTTCAATGTGGAATTGGAGTGTATTTGTGAGGGCTTTCTAGCACTCATTTATGAGGTATAGATCATCTCTGTAGGATATTGTTGTATTGTTGTTTTATGTGAGAGTTATTTGCAGGAGAACGTCATCTTGAAGGGGTGATAGCCACATAGTAAGGCAATATACTGATAAGTACCTTTTTTCACTAAATAGAAGAGTGGTCTAGTCACGTTGACATGCCAAGGAGATGTAGCCCAGGCGAGGTGAAATCCTTCATCAAAATTCTTGTCTTATGGTTTGATGTATATGTATTTTCAGGCTGTTGATGTTGGCATGTTCTTTTCTAAGACATTTAAACATTAAAATCACGGAAGAAATTGTTGGGTGTGGAACTTTGATTTTCTCCTGATTCGAAGATCCTTGTTTTGGGTTGGATGTATACTCCAAGAAAAATTGTACACCCTTGCACATGGGGGGGCTACCCCCATTTGAAATTCGAGACGACGGTCCCCGGTGGGGTTCGGGGCGGCGCACTCAAAAATAGATGTAAAATTGCCTTGTAAAAGTATAGTAATTTCTAGTCAATCTGCGCCGTTCATTAGGCAAATGATCTGACGGTAGAAGTTATGTTTAGATTAGGGTTTTTTTGCCCTAGAAGGCAACCCCCTTGTATATATGGGGGCATTGTATTACGGCTGTGTATTATGTGTGTATTCTCGGAGCGAGAAACAGAGAGGGAGACTGTGAGAGAGAACAGAGGATATTACAGTGGATCTGCTGTAGGTTTTGTCTCTTCATTTTTGCTGGATAATATAAAGGAAGGATTGGCTGTTCGGGGTGGACGTAGCCCAAACTGGGTGAACCACGTATATCTGTGTCTCTCTGGTTTTATGTGTTTTATGTGCTTGTATTTTCCGCATATTTTATGTGTTTCATTGCTCTGTAATATTTAATTTTCTAACAACTGGTATCAGAGCTGAAGGTATATTTGGCTGATAAACTCTCATATGAAAGAACGGTTCTGGTTCGTGTGGGAGAAATGGTGGAAGATGCTAAGTTTAGGGTGAGGAAAGCACACGGCCAAGAAATTCCCATTTGTGGAAGATGCGCGGAGGTTAGTTATACGTATCATAAAGATCTATACCTACCATTGGGCGGAAAATCAAAGGCGAGTTGAGTTGGCCATGATAGACGTGGCAGACGTGGGTGGAACATTCTCGATAGAGAAAGGCACTCGAATAAATCATGATTGCCTTGTAGCGTCAGTCGCCTTCAATATTTCGAAGGAAACAACAACAGAGGGTTTGATGCAGACGTTGGCGAAACTATATGAAAAACCCTCGACCTCAAACAAGGTATTTCTTATGAAACGACTATTTAATATGAAGATGTCGGAAGGTGGATCTGTTGTAGACCATTTAAATGATTTTAATATAGTTACCAGTCAGTTAAGTTCTGTAGGGGTAAAATTTGATGATGAAGTTAGAGCTCTGTTATTCTTGTGCTCATTGCCAGAGAGTTGGAATGGTTTAGTAATGGCCATTAGTAACTCTGTCTCTAGATCTAGTACTTTAAAGTTTGATGATGTTGTTGGTACTATCCTTAGCGAGGAAATGCGACGGAAAAGCTCCGGTGAGACATCAGGTAATGCTTTGAGTGCAGAGTCTAGGGGAAGAAGAATGGAAAGAGGAAAGAGCTTGGGATATCACAGTAAATCAAGGAAAGGAAGATCCAAGTCCAGATCGGGGATAGTGTGCTGGAATTGCGGAAAGAAAGGACACCTAAAGAAAGACTATAGATCTCGGAAGGGAAAAGAAGGAGACACACAGCAAGAAAACAATCATGAAGCAAATGTGACAGGTGATGTGTTACAAGATGATTTGATTCTTTCTTTCGAAAATGTTACTGATTCTTGGGTTGTAGATTCAGGGGCTTCATTCCATGCCACACCTGATAAGAAATATTTTCATGACTATGTTCAAGGAGATTTGGGACAAGTTCGTTTGGGTGATGATAAACCGTGTAAAATTGTTGGAATGGGCAAAGTTCTTGTAAAAAAACAGAATGGAAACCAATGGCTACTAAAGGAGGTAAGGCATGTTCCAGATCTGAAGAAAAATCTGATTTCAACAGGGCAGTTAGGCGGTGAAGGTTGTGTGACAACTTTCACAGATAAAACTTGGAAGGTCACCAAAGGAGCCCTGGTAATAGCAAAAGGAGAAAAGGTTGGTACATTGTATTTATGCAATGGTATTTCTAACTATGTTAATGCTTTAACTTCCAAAGGAGCAGATGCAGCACTATGGCATCATAGGCTCGGACATATGAGTGAGAAGGGGATGAAGATTCTTCACTCAAGAAATTTGTTGCCAGGTTTGAAGAATGTTGATTTGGATTTCTGTGAAAATTGCATTTATGGAAAACAAAAGAGAGTCAGATTTCTCAGAGTTGGGAAAGAAAAGAAGAGCGAAAAATTGGATCTTGTGCATACAGATGTATGGGGACCTGCTCAGGTATCATCTCTCAGTGGCTCTCATTATTATGTTACTTTTATTGATGATGCAACTAGAAAAACATGGATTTATTGTATTCAGAATAAATCTGATGTATTTGATACTTTCAAGAAATGGAAAGCCTTGGTTGAGATTGAGACAGGAAAGAAGTTGAAGTGTCTCAGATCAGACAATGGAGGTGAATATTGCAGCAAAGAGTTTGATAGGTACTGTTCAGAGCATGGAATTCGTAGAGAGAAGACAGTTCCAAGAACACCACAAGAAAATGGTGTGTCAGAAAGGATGAACAGAACAATCATGGAGCGTGCAAGGTGCATGATATTGCATGCAGGATTGCCTTTACAATTTTGGGCAGATGCTGTAGATACTGTTGTTTATCTAATAAACAGAGGGCCTTCAAGTTCCTTGGATGGTGGTATTCCAGAGGAAGCATGGACAGGTAAAAAGGTAAACTACTCTTTTTTAAAGCCTTTTGGTTGTGAGGCCTTTGTCCATATAAATAAAGAAAACAGAACAAAGCTTGAGGCAAAATCAAAGAAATGTACCTTTATTGGATATGGTGCTAATGATTTTGGTTATCGCTTATATGATTATGAAAATCACAAAATCATTGGGAGCAGAGATGTAATATTCAATGAAAAGGTCTTGTATAAGAATCAGTTGCAGGAAAAGAAACAGGAAAAAGAAAGCAAGGAATACGCGGTTGTTGATGCAATAACTGAAAAAGTAAAGGTGCCCGAAAATGATAATAATCAACAACCACAATAGTAGCAACCACCACAACAGCGACATGCACCTCAAACACTTGAAAGTGGTGTTAGAAGATCTACCAGGATAAGTAGATGACACAAAGTTACCCTCCAATTACCCAAAATATTTCTTCTCACTTACATATAGCATGTGCAATCCAATAATCGCCCACATAAACACTCCAAGTCCGGGCAATTATTTACATTATCATTCGAGGAAGCTTGTTTCTTACGTTTATAATCTCATGGTTTATAAAAACCATACTTGAAATCAACCCTAATTTCATAAACTCAAACTCAAACTCAAACTTTGTAAATAGCCCAAATGCCAAAGGTTTACAAATGAAATTTGGTTCCATTTTATAAGTGCGCCTTGTATTTTAACAAGCTAGACATTTTTTTAATCAAATCCAACCTCTACACAATCATCGCTATTCAAAATAAAATCTACCCCACACAACTTATACCCATTCCACTAAAACACAATAAAAAATCTGGTCACTCTGGTCATGGTAAATACAAATGGATGGTAAATACAAACGTGCTTACCTCCATGAACGCTTATGGAATGTCATAATGCGCCTCCACGTTGTTCAAGTCTGACTAACGCTTTCACACGTCAACTGTCGCTGTAGCATTTGCATAACTTGACATTAACATTACATCCCAACCTCATATAAATTCGACGCAATTACTCTGCATCGAATCATTACTCCTCTATGTTAACTCTGCAAATCTATATTTCGTTTTATCCAACGTTGCCCAGCAACTGTTCATCGAACACTTTACTCACGTTATTTCGATTCCAGATTGAACAGAATCACCTCTTATTGCGTGGCTCCGATTTGATGATTGCTTGTGTAGATTCTATATACCTGAACTTATATATCTCTGAATGGATTCTTTGCAGGTCTACATCGATTCATCTGCGCCTTCTTTAAACTTCTGCATTTCCACTTGTCATCTCATTCACCTTCTTCTTGCCATTTTACAGCTGTATTCTCCTTACCCAAGATTAAAACACCTTCAATACTCACCTCTGCAATAAATCAGTTCATTGTTCCATCGATCCAAGTTAGACAGAGCTTAATGCATACCATTCATTCAAAATTACACCATATCAAGTGGATTTCTAAAAACCCCTACACGGAGAATGTAAATCAAGTGTACAATGAGAATTTCCATTCAACCACAAATCGATGCCATTCAATTTCATCATTCCACAACATAGATTTAACTTCGATTAAATATTCACTTTATCACTCCAATTCCACTGTATCACTATACTCAGGTATCCGATATCAAGTTGAACTGAAAGTCGATTTCAATATTTGACTTGAAAACTCACCATTAATCATTCCAGCATCGATTTGTGAACTTTGTTCCTACGTAAACTTGCGCCTTCCAACGATTCCACTTTCAGGTTATATAAAATATGCATTCTCAATTTAAAACCCAGTTACAGAAAATATACACCACTCCATAAATCGAAACACACAATTCTGAAAACACTTTTCACATTAACAATGAAAATAATTACAAACTTTGTCTTTGTCGGATATTCAACCTTAATGGCCTTACAATTGCCCGGAGGCTTACAAGCTTTGGCTGTCCAAGCCTCACCTTCTCCTCTCTATTCTATTCTACCTCTCTCTTTTGCCTTTGAGCTCATATCAATTTATACAAATTAAAAATGCACTATTTTGAGTTCAATCCCTTTAATATCTCAACAAATCCCCAAATCTCTCAACACCCCTAAAGTCTAGATCTTTATCCCTAAAACCTTGCAACTATATCTATCTTAGGCTCCATCATTAATTCTAAATTATCTCAAGGCTAATTTCTCTCATGTTTCCAGTTGTTTGGAAACATTTACAAATTCTCACATATAATTAATTAAAAATATAATTAATCACTAAAAAATACTATTAATATTTACATGAAATTAAAAACATGAGACCCCTAGATTTAATAAAAAATACAAGGTATTTTTCTGAGCTAATGCTCTTGCATCAAGGAAACCCCCTGAACGATACTCTCCTTCATTATATTATTTATTATTGACTGATTCTGGTGAACTCGAATGTTATGAAGAAGCAATGCAGGTTGAAAGCAGGAAGAAGTGGGAGCTAGCAATGGATGAAGAGATGGACTCCTTAATGCATAACCAAACTTGGGACTTAGTCAGGTTTCCTGTAGGTAAAACTACATTGCATAATAAATGGGTTTATAGGCTGAAGGAAGAAGATGGAGGAAAACAGAGGTACAAAGCTAGACTTGTGGTGAAGGGGTTTGCACAGAAGAAAGGTATTGATTTTGATGAAATATTTTCTCCTGTTGTAAAAATGAATTCAATCAGAACTGTTTTAAGTCTTGTAGCAGTGGAAGATTTACATCTTGAATAGCTAGATGTAAAGACAACATTTCTCCATGGAGATTTGGAGGAAGAGATATACATGCAGCAACCAGAAGGATATGAGGTAAAAGGGAAAGAAAAATTGGTATGCAGGTTAAAGAAGAGCTTGTATGGCTTAAAACATGCTCCAAGGCAGTGGTATCTAAAATTTGACAAGTTTATGTCTGAACAAGGTTATACTAGATGTCACTATGATCATTGTGTTTATCTAAAAAGGCAAAATGATGGCAGCTATATTATATTGTTATTGTATGTAGATGACATGCTTGTTGCAGGATCTAACATGCAGGAAATAAATGTGCCCAAAAGAAAATTGGCAAATTCATTTGCAATGAAGGATTTGGGAGCCGCAAAACAAATCCTTGGTATGAGGATAACTAGAGACAAGAAAAATCACAAATTAACACTGTCTCAGAATGAGTACATAGAAAAGGTGTTGAAAAGATTTAATATGCACAATGCAAAACCTGTTAGTACACCTTTTGCTAGCCATTTCAAACTTAGTAAGGAGATGTGCCTAAAGACCCAAGAAGACATGGATTATATGTCTAAATTTCCATATGCATCAGCAGTTGGAAGCTTAATGTATGCAATGGTCTGCACAAGGCCTGATATTGCACATGCAGTGGGAGTTGTAAGCAGGTACATGAATAATCCAGGAAAAGAACATTGGATGGCAGCAAAATGGATTCTCAGATATTTGAGAGGTACCACAAATCAAGCATTATGCTTTGGTGGTTCAAACATTGCTCTACAGGGATATGTTGATGCAGATATGGCAGGTGACAGAGATAATAGGAGGAGCACTACAGGATATGTATTTACTGTAGGTGGAACAACTGTCAGTTGGGTTTCAAAAATCCAAAGTGTTGTTTCACTTTCAACAACAGAAGCAGAGTATGTTGCTGCTACAGAGGCTAGTAAAGAAATGATTTGGTTACAAAGGCTTATGGGTGAATTGGGTAAGAAGCATGATATGGGCACGTTATACAGTCATAGCCAAAGTGCCATTCATATTGCAGAGAAATCAACATTTCATTCTAGGACTAAACACATACATATCAAGTACCATTTCATACGGTCAGTATTGGAAGATGGAGAGTTGAAGCTGAAAAAGATACACACTAGCCAGAATCCTGCAGATATGCTAACAAAATTTGTAACCAGGGAGAAACTGAAAATGTGCTCAGTTTCAATTGGTCTTCAAGGATGATGATGAAGATGAGGAACAACCAGGTCCAAAGAGGAGTCATTGTCCAGCAAATGAAGTAGCGATGGAGTTGCTACAATCAGTCTCCAAGTGGGAGATTGTTGGATGTGGAGCCTGATTATCTTAGTGACTTAGAGATCCTTGTTCTAGCCGCATGTATACTCCCAAGAAAATTGTACACCCGCACGCGGGGGTGCAGGGCCCACCGGGGTCGGGGGTGCGGGGGGCCGCCGGTCTCAAATATGGGCTCTTATAGCACTTAAGCCAAAAATAGATGTAAAATTGCCTTGTAAAAGTATATTAATTTCTAGTCAATCTAGGCCGTTCATTAGGCAGATTATCTGACGGTAGAAGTTATGTTTAGTTTAGGGTTTTTTGCCCCAGAAGGCAACCCCTCGCTTTTATGAGGGTATTGTATCAGTGGTCGTGTATCAGATGTATTCTCTCGAGCGGAAATGATGGGAGGCCAGAGAGATACCGTGAGGATATTGTTGCTGGATTTGTCGTAGGTTTTGTATCTCTCTATTTTGCCTGGATAATAGGAAAGGAAGGATCGGTTTGTTTCAGTAGGATTTAGGCCCAAACCAGTAAAACCACATATATCTTTATTCCTCTGTTTATGTGTTTTGTGTATTGCATTTTACGCATATTTTATGTGTTGCATTGTTCTGTGTAATATTTAATTTTCTAATAGAAACTCATTTACCCTTATAAAACCATGCTCATAAGAAACACATTTCTTATACTGATGAGGGAGCTTGCATAGCATTAACAAGTTTTCCCTCATTTCAAATCACACCCAAACCAGTGTTGAGATCACAAAACCAAACCAAGCTTGGATGCCTCAGAATTTCTTCACTAATACCTTGATGGATTTTCCCATCTCCACCCTCACGCTTTACCATTTATCCCACCATTACTGGTTAAGGGATTCCTAGGAATTTGGGAAATTTCTTGAGACCACCTCACCCGAATCCAAAATCTTCCGGCAATCCAAATCTCCAAACAGAGAAAAATCCCATCACACCATGGATATATGGAAATGGAAAGGCTATGCTAAAATTAACTATTGAAACCCGACAAAATCCCTGCCAATGACATCAAAATATCCAAATACCAACATGCACATACCATGAATGTAAAAAGCGGCTAGGAAATCATACATGCAACCTATTACCTGCAAGTATTCCTCTTGAAGCTTCTTGATCCTTGTATTCCTTTTCTTTCGTTTTCCTTCTTTGTTTTTCTGTTTGTTTCCTTTTCTTTTCCTTTACATTCTAGCTTTATTTATCCTTTTGGTGCTCTTCTCCTCTCTGAGACAAATTCTAGAACTAAATTGACAGAAGGATACCCACTGATTATTTAAGGTATTTTTATTGATGAGGCTTCCAATTTATTCAATTTTCCATTATTTTCCTTCATTTTCCTCCTCACATGGAACCTATGACCTTTCACCTTCCTTTTTTCCTAATTTCCATTAGTTTCATAAATAATGTGCCAAAAATACCTTTTTTCATTTCCAAAGCCTCAGCCATTACCTTTTCCAATTTCCTTTAGCCATAAACACAATAAGTGATGCCCAATAGGATATTTTTCCTAACGTTCATGTTGGAATAAGTATCCCTTTCCCGTGGTCTTATTTCACCTTTATTAACTTTATCACATGAAATTTTATCCTAGGTTTGTTACAGACCCCTCTCCCTTAGGGGAACATCATCCTCGATGTTAAACCACACCTATATCCAGCAAAACCACTAAAAATAAAAAGCATACTACCTATCGAGCTTTATAACCCATCTTATTGCAGTATTTATAATATTATCCTACTCAAAATCAAAACTATCATGTAAAACATGACATCATGACAACCATACGCTTATTGGAGCTTTATAACATAGCTCATTATGGTATTTACAATAAAAACCATACATAAATATGTAAAAATACGAAGACACTTTTTCCTACACCAGCAAACATAGAAGGATACATATCCCACATCTGATCAGCCATCTCTCATGTAGCTTCATCGAGCCCAAAGTGCTTCCACCGAACTTTAACCTGCTTGAGTGCTCTGTTCCGGAGCATGAGATGTTTCCACTACAATATGCATTGGGGTTCTAGTTGGAATTCTCCTTCTTGCTCCACTTTAAATACAAACCAATCAGTAACATGATAAACATACTTCACATATATTTTAAGTTGTGAAACATGAAAAACATCATGGAATTTCACTGTCGGTGGTAGTGGAAGTCTAAAGGCCAATGGTCCAATCCTCTCAAGGATCTCAAAAGGCTTGCAATATCGTGGTGTCAAATTGGAACATGATCTGATACTCAAGGAGTTATTCTGGGGCTTGATGCACAAATACAAATGCTCCTTAACCTGAAACTCCTTAAATTCCCTGTGCTAATACCTTTAGATTCTTCTTTATAACCTACATTTCCTATTCCATGTCTGCCAACATTTCTGGTCCAATAAGTACCCTATTCACTAGATCACTCTAGTTTATGGGAGTGTTACAACTCCGCCCATATAGTTACTCAAACAGACTCATCCTCAATGAATCCTAATAACCATTATTGTAAGTGAACTCAACCAATGGAAGGTACTCCCTCCATTTCCTCTACAGATGCATGAGATACATCCTCATCATATCCTCTAGTATCTTGTTCACCCTCTCTATTTTCCCATCTGTCTATGGATGATAATTTGTACTAAAGGCCAACTTTGTCCCCAATCCTAAAAATAACTCCTTCTAAAACTTGGAAGTGAACTTGGCATCCCTGTCTGACACAATATTCTTTGGAACACCATGCAATATCACGATCTCCCTGATGAAGAATTGTGCTACCTCACTAGTTGAATAATTAATCTTCTTTGGAATGAAGTCAACTACCTTTCTTAACCCCTCTACTAGAACCATGATGGAATCATGGTGCCTCAATGTCCTTGGAAGACTTGTAATGAAATCCATGGAAATGATGTCCTGTTTCCATTCCAGAATCGGAATAGGCTGAAGCAACGCACCTAGATGCTTACACTATTCTTTTACCAACTGACATTCCAAACATCTTGCCATAAAATCTTTCACTTTGTTCTTTAGATTCAGCCAGCAGTGGAACTTATTCATTGTTGTCAACATATTTTCTATCCTAGGTGACTTGAATATGGTTTTACATGAAACTCCCTCAAGATAAGCTTCTTGAGTTCATTGTCATCCAATACATAGATCCTATCCCTAAATCTCACCAAGCCATCTGTTGTGAGACGATAGTCCACATATTGATCACCTGTACCATGTTGTAACATGTGAAAAATATCCCTGTACCTTTCATTCCGTTTTCCTACCTGTAAGTTCTGATCCTATAGATATGTCCCATATGACCTCACTTCTGCAACATGGTTCAATTGTACTTTCCTCCTAAGAGCATCTGCAACCCTGTTCTCCTTTCCCTTAATGTACCTGATATCAAAGTCAATCTCACTAACTATAGCCAATCCTCTATCTTGCATGGCATTCAAATTCATTTATTCAAACATATATCTCCTTATGTGTCACTCATCAGATAGACCTTCTTGAAGATAAATTATAATGTCTCCACATCTTCAAGGAGTGAAAAATAGCTTCCAACTCAATATCATGAGTCATGTAGTTAAGCTCATGCTCATTCAGTTTCCTAGACTCATAGCATATCACTTGTCCCTCCTACATAAGGACTCCATCAAGCCCTCTCTTGCAAGAATCTATATATACTACGAACTCTTTATCCGGATATGCAATCTTTAACACTAGAGAATTTGTCAACAACTGCTCAAAATTAGTTTCACACTCCTATGTCCATTCAAACTTCTTACCTTTCCTCTGCAATGATGTAATAGGATATGAAATGTGTGAAAATTTCTAGATGAATCTCTTGTAGTAACCTGTTAATCCCATGAATGATCTAACTTCATCCACATTTCTAGGAGTTTCCCACTACATGATAGTCTTTATCTTCTCTGGATCTACTTCTATCCCATTCTTGGAAACAACACGTCCCAAGGGGTGTACTTTTGTATGAAAGAAACTACACTTTATAATCTTAGAATTCAACTGATGATATCTTAGAAATCTCAACGTTTTTGCTAAATTCTCAACATGCTCTTCCTAATCCTTAGAATATACCAAGATGTCACAAATGAATACAATAACAAACTTTTTTAGATAAAGACACAACACACTATTCATCAAACACATAAAAGTGGTTGGAGCATTAGTTAAACTGAATGGAACTACAAAAAACTAATAATGCCCATACCTGGTCCTGAAGGTAGTCTTGTAGATTCCCATTTCCTTGATGCATACATGATGGTATCCTGATCACATATCTATCTTTGAGAACATTGTTTCTCCCTTCAACTGATCAAACAATTCGTCAATCCTTGGAAATGGATACATGTTCTTGATTGTCACGTTATTCAACTGCCTGTAATCAATGCATAGTATAAAAATACCATCCTTATTCTTCACGAACAACATTGGTTCACCCCAAAGCATCACAATTTTCCTATTTTATCCTTTATCAAGCATTTCCTTTAACTAAAAATTCAACTCTAATTATTTTGGTGTGATCGTCCTATAAGGTGCCTTTGATACTGATGTTTCCCTTAGTACCAACTCAATAGAAAATTCTACTTCCATTTTCAGAGGCAACTTTGGAATATTTGTTGGAAACACATCTTGAAACTGCTGCAATATACAGTATATCTTCAATATTTATTGATCCTCCATGTCCTTACCATTTTCACTAGAAATATGAATTACGAACATCACACACCCTTTTATCCAATTGTGCTTAGCCTGCATAGTTATGACCATGCCTACTGATGTAGGATTTTTCTTTCCCTACAAGATTCTCTTCTCCCCATTATCATCCATGCAATCAATAGACTTGTCATAGAAATCTTCTTCGTTCCTATGAATACATGACCAATCCATACCCAAAATCATACTATACAATCCCAATGGTAGTACATTTATATGTATTGTTGGAGGCATACCATTAAACTCAAATTCACAAGCCCTTACCCAATGATGAACTCTCTTCTTCGTAAATGTAACCAACTGCACCAACCAAGTCTCTACATGCACTTATTTTCTCAAGCAACAGTTATCCACCAGGTCAGGATTAACATAACTACAATTAGATTAAGGATCAATCAAAATAGAAATAACTTGATCATAAATCTTACCGTCCATCTCAATAAAAGATGCTTGATGATCCTCCTTCCTATTAGTGAGAGCTTCATAAATCCCAGGAATACTATGACCAAAAACCCAAATGTTTGCACCTCCTCATCACTATATCTATGTGGCCTACATCCTTGATATAATGGAAAATCATTCTTACGATTATCTTTGCCACATATCCAACACTACAACGGTGCTCTACTATCACCTCTAGTTTGTTGCGCTCTAGGTTGCGACACGTGCCCCTTCTCAACTGCATTAAACTTATTGTAAGGAGAAACATTTTCTTTCTCACCTATCTTGATCTCTCCCCTGCTTCAGTGGCCATTTCCATTTTATTTTATCATTCCCCTTCAAGTCACATTTAGGCTCAACTTTATGCTTTGATTGCTCATAAGAATGCTTCAATTTATGGATGGCTTCCTCTAGTGATATAGGATCATCAAACTCAATCTGGTCTCTATATGCTGCTGGAAATATGCTAATGAATTTCTAAATCTTAGCCTTTTCCTCCTTGAGATATGGCACATATCTCAATAACTCCAAGAATCTGCTAGTACACTCATCATCTATCATAAAACCCATCTATAGTTCATAAAATTCCTTAGCTCTATCATCGTAGTACCTCTCTAATAAGTATTTCTTCTTGAATATCCTCTCGAATTCATCCCAAATAAAGTCTTTCTCTCTAATTTCCTTGACATTATTCACATATTCCCACCATATATCTACTTTCCCTTTAACATTGAAGGTGGCTATCTTGATTTTGTATTCGCTGAATACTTTTTCAATCTGAATAATTTCTTCATCCCAAGAAACCATTCCTCTGCATATTCTAGCTTCTTCATCTCTCCATCAAATGTAGGAGGCTTCACTTTATTGATCTCCTCATGTAAATGCTCCCTCCTCCTATAAGGATGATGACGGTAATGACTGTGATTATTTCTCCTGAATGAGGAACTAGAATGATGTATAAAATATACCAACAAGATTCAATATTATCTTGCAATGTAATAAAACAATATATTGAATCCTTTTACAATTTTCAGAAACAAAACATGATCGCACAATCACATATAAGCAAGAGAAAGAAAAAATCAATCGCAAAACAAAAGATGTATATGGGGAAAGAAACTGCTCAAAAGCCCTCTATCTCTATATTTCATATGTCCAATATCATGCATCAATACAATGTTTTCTCACACTAGAGAAACTTCCTGCACTCTACTGATTGCCTCACTCTAATCTTGCTTGAAACTGGCTTGGAATATAAGAAAAAATGGTTAAGTATTTAACCATTTACTTGCCTCTACACAACCTTCCTTGATTATGCATCCTTGGTCTAATTGAGCCCATATTAATTATGAAATTCCAAATTAATGATTTCACAATCATTCAAGGCATTCCCAATGACCTCATGCATGACCTGTACAATTTTCTAATAGTACAACTGATAGTTATCTTCCCTTTCACCTCAGGCTCAACTGGGCCTTCCTTAGAAATGACATGCAACAACTATTTATAATGAATTATCAGCTAACTAATTGATCACTATTTGTGAATTAAATCTAATTTAATTCATTGGACCTCTCACTAGCTCATCTCTCAGTTAGAACTAGTTAAATTGATTTTAACTCAATTAATTGAGTTAACTAGTTACAACTCTCAAATAACTCAACCAGGGGTCCTAAAAAATAGGAAATCCCTTTGCATGCATCATCTTAGACCTATAACTCTAATTTCCTAAGCTCACTAAGTCTTCATCACCCAGTTACCTAATACAAGTTGTCATGAGATGAAATTACAAATTTTCTTTCAATTTAATCAACGGAAAATTAAATAAAAAATCCTCATATGGTAGCCATTTCTGGGTGCCATTTTCTAGGTTCCATTTCTGGTTTCCAATTACACTGTTTCTTGTTGCAAATTTCAACACTCCCTCTCAACAAGAAAGGAATTCAATCTATCATGATCCGGTACCTTTGGATTGTTCTACATGCAATGCTTCTCTCTAGTGTTTTTCCTGCTACAACTCCTGAAACTGAATAGCCTCCAAAAAACTAAATCAATATAATGCATATGTCATTAGAGTCTCTGAATGCTACTACTTACTCCACTATCTACTAACATATCTTCATTGCTTGTGACTCTACATTTGTGCCCTCTACACTACTTCCAACTCCTATCTGCGCTCCATTATCTGACATATGTCACTCTGATTTTTTTCTTCCTGACATCTGACTGCATCAATATAACTGATCCTTCTTGTTACTACTATACTGTGGGTTCCTCATAGTCAGGTTCAATCCATGAGACATATAATCTCACTAGATCCTACCAAAATTTCTTCTCTTGGTATTATATCTGCACATCGCCCCACCTCTCACATGGAGGTATGGCTGCATGTGCTCGCTCTCCCTATTTGGCTTGAAATTCCCCCTACTGGAGGTCTCTGATTAAGTGGATGCTTCCACTCAGTCTCCTCTCTAAATTGTGGCTGCTCCACAACCTTTTGAGATTGCTTTTGAGGTTGCATGTTGAAAGGCTCCCTCTCAACCACCAAGTCACTAACCTCTTCTTTGCTCCTTAAATATTTGCGTGCATCCTCGACCACAAGAGCATACAGTTTCTTGACTCTTAAACCGATCTATTTCACAGGTCTCGTGGTGATGTGTCTAGCGAACACCTTTCCTTTTCTAAATATCACATCATAACCATGGTCTTCGAATACCACTACAGAAACAAGATTCTTCCTTAGGCCTTGAACATACAAAACATTTGTCAGTGTGAGAGGGGAGCCAGACTCCCTTTAAAAGGTAATTGTACCTATGTCGGCCACGTTATACCTCTTGTCATCTCCAAACCCTATGTTTTGTTGGAGGTCCTTATCCTCCAATTCATTGAAGAGATCTCTATTCCTCGTTATATGGAATGAGGCACTGCCATCTAGAAACTGCATGCATCCCATTATAGTTCTTTCCATGCATGTAATGAGAGTAAAATCAAGCTCGAACTATGAATCTAGTGCTTCACCCATTGCAACTGCAGGCTCATTCTTGGTTTCCTTATTTTGTGGAAAATTTGAGGCATAGTGCCCATGCTCGTGACAGAGAAAAAACTTGATCTTGAACAAGTCTCTCTTAATTTGGTGCTCTGCCTTGGGACTTCTTTCCCTTGGATTTCTTGCATTTTCCCACCAATGCAAAATCTTCTTCTTTATCTTTTTTGGAGGTCCTGACTTTGGTTCTCTTCCCTATCTCTTCTATTACCAAGTCAGACCACAAACACTCCTAGTCTGGTAACTTATCCCTCCCATTCAGAATGTCTTGGTAACTATGCCAGCTCTTGGGAAGGCGTATAAGTGTTAGGCTCACCAAATCAACCTGGGATACTATCACAAAAACACTCCCAAGCTCATCTCGACATTGAGTGAACTTTGTCAAGTGTTTTGGTATTGTCTCTCCCTACTCCATATTGATATTTCTAAGCTTGTCCTTCAACGCCAACTTCCTGTGGTCATTGTTATTATGAAAAAAATCTTTCAAGGCGTTTCACATAGCATATGGAGTCTCCTTCCCATGGATACTCGAGACAATATGATCTCAAACTCCCTCTAACAAGATCCTTCTTTCCTTTGCTACCTTCTTCTACCATGCATCAATAAGTTGGGCATCTGTTGTTGTGGGCTTGGTAATATCATTATCTATGAATTACTTCAGCCATTTGTACTCCAACACTGCCTCCATCCTGTCCTTCCATGTTAGGTAATTTGAACTGCACTCAAGGGCATATTCGAGTCTCAAGCCATTAAAAGACATCTTGATCTATTGATGGATCCTAAAGAATAAATCTACAAATCCGAACTTGTTCAAAACAAATTCAATTTATTCTCTTCTATTGTGATTCCCGACACTCTGATACCATGTAGAAAATCTACCAATGGGATTCAATATGATATTTTAACGTACTAAAAAAATATATTGAGTCCTCCTACAATTTGTGGAAACAAAACATTGCCACACAATCACATATAAGAGAAAGAAGAAATCAATCACACAATGCAAGATGTATCTGGGGAAAGAAACTACTCAAAATACCTCTATCTGTATATTTCATATGGCCAAGATCATAAAACAATACAATTCGTTCTCATAGTAGAGAAAATTCTTGTATTATGTTGATTGTCTAACTCTGATCCTACTTGAAACTCACTTGCAATCTAAGAAAAATTGGTCAAGTATTTAACCTTTTTCTTGCCTCTGCATGGTCTACCTTGCTTTCACATTATTAGGCTAATTGAGCCCCTATTAATTAGGAAATTCCCAATTTATGATTGTTTAATCCTTCAAGGCCTTCCCGATGACCTCATGCATGACCTGTACTATTTTCTAATAGTACAACTGATAGTTATCTTCCCTTTAACTTCAGTCTCAACTAGGCCTTCCCTAGAACTAAAATGAAATATATGTTAATAGTGAATTATCAGTTAATTGATTGATCATTTCTTTTGAATCAAATCTAATTTAATTCACTAGACCTATTACTACCTCATCTCTCATTTAGAACTAGTTAAATTTATTTTAACTCAACTAATTGAGTTAAATAATTATAACTCACAAATAACTCAACTAGGGGGGTCCTAAAAAATAGGAGATCCCTTTAAATGCATCCGAACACGATTTTGAATGAATTTTTATATTATAGGGCACCTGGGAGGAAACAAGAAGGTGTATCCAGATCTCCTCAATGGGATGGGTTCTTTGTAGTCCTCAGCACTTCAGATCTAAGCTTTCTCTCTCTTGTAGATGTAGAAAACCCAATGCAGAAAGTATAGCTCAATGGGAGCAAAATGGTAGAAATGAGACCAAGTGTATAGATCCAGAGTGATCTAATAGGCAACAAAAGGTGAAGAATGATGGGGAAAACCCTCCTATTTATAACAAAATATTGGGTCATTCTAGATCATGGTGCATGATTAAAATAATGTTAATCAAATCTAGATCCACCTCTACGGAATATTTTATTATTATTTGTTGGAGGGAAAGGGTGTTTGACTTGGGTCAAATCCCTTGATTAGTGAAGAATAAATAAATAAATGATTTATTTATCATTTTAAGGAAGTGGTTGGGATATAATCAAATAAATAATGATTTATTTAATTAATGGTGGTTGATTTGGTCATATTTAACAAGGAATATTATTTAAATAATTATTCCTAGAAAATAATAAGATAACTATGGGTTTATCTCATTAATTTCTTTGTTTTTGGGTTAAACATGACTGGGAATAATAATTAAATTATGGTTTAATTAATTATTCCTTGGGGAAAATCAAAAAAATATGGGTTTGTTTAATATTCCCTTTTGGGGTTTCCTAATTAACATAGTGAAAGCAGTTTTACTTGGGGTAAAACTGGTCTTACATGGTGTACTTGGGTCCATCTAATGATGAAGAGTTAGATGACCAAAAAATGGTGTAACAGATTGCCCCCCAGCGTGCGAGTGTCGGGAGCAAATCGTATGACCGAAGTACGTTGTAAGAAGACAATCACTAGACAACAAAAGGGTATGTCAGAGAGAGAAATATGAGGTAGATAGTGTGCTGAAGGACTAAACCCTGAGGAGACGAGACTCGCAGGTGCAACAAGTCTCTGTTATGAGAGGGTACCTGTGCTGAAGGCGGCGGGGGAGGCATACCTATGCCCGCCGTGACAAAGTACAAAAGAATAGCGTGTCCAGTGAACAAGGGACCGAACCATAGAGTACAGCTGGCATAATCAAGAGCCAGATAAAAATACGATGAAGAGTCTCACATACATGCTGTGCCTGGGATAACAGCCAGGACTAGTACAATATCATCTGAGTACATGAGATAAATACAACCCAAATGCCCCCTGTAAATGGGGAAGGGCTCACAAAATCTGACTGATACATGCAAATCATAGAGGTGATGCAAGTGGCTAAGGCCAACATCATCAAAATCTGGAGCGGCATCAAAGGCTGCAATGAAGAGGTCATCCGGGCATGTGGGGGGCTACCTGCAGAGCCACCCCCTCAGGAGGGCTGAGACATCTCACACACGCCCGGGAATCATCAAGAGCTGTTCTTTGGAGTCCAGACATCCGGTATACGAATCGCGATCATCTTGAAAGGGCTGGAAGCAAATCAAGGGAAGTAGAATCCCCACTCACGTCAGAACCGAGCAAGTGGAAGCGGAACGAGGTACACAGCCACTAGACCTTGCTTCTAAAGATGTGCGATAATCGACGAAGGAGGTCCGACATAGGTGAGGTAATGAGAGATCCTCAACTAAGGCACGAGAGAAAATAGTAGAGCGACGGACAGACTGACACTAATGATGATAGTGGAAATGGAAAGGATGGAGTGGCGAATGGATGACTTCCCTTGTTAGAGCATAAAGGGCATGAATGACATGGCGGCGACTGACACAATATCGAAAGGGACAGGGGAAAGTGGGGCTGAAGGTCATGATATGCGTCACAAGAGAGGAACCAAGCAAAGAAGAATGGAGGGCTATAGTGGGGTGTAAAGGGACGCAGGATAGACTCCATGAATGCAATGATGACTCAACTTGGATGCTCTAAACAAGGGCGACTTGATAGTGCTGCCACACAGTAAAGGCCCCAATGGGGGGTCATGGAAGCATGAGTACAAGGTGGGCACTCATGACGAAAATCGACACGAACATGGACAAGTAAGGGAGCGATATGGTGCCCCAAGTACAAGTGTCGTAAGTGAGGAAATTCGATTTTAAGGAGCGGTGAAGTGACCCTTCGTGGACAAAATGTGTCCAGGTGAAGTATCAAATCACCAAAAACTAATAAAAACCCATTTGAGAGCTCGGTGAGATCTGTCCAGCGGTGCTGACGGTTCGTCGAACGGGGCTACGGTGTGGTCGCAGCAGTCGAAAGAAGAAACAGGGGTTCTCTTTTAATGAGGCGGTTTTCCCTCCAAAATCATTCATTTGCTATTGTTGTTGTGGTGAATGTGGAGAGGAGAGAAGGCCCTAAATCTTGCGGCGAACGTAGCGGACAAATCGACCGTTGGATTCGAGATCTGTCAGTTGGAGGTAAGAGGCCTAACCTTGCTCTTGCATTTTGGTGGATTAGATTTGCAGTTTAGGGCCCAACACCCCAGAAACGGCCCCTCCCTCATCTCTACGGCCGGGTCGAACTTTTTGGGGCAAAAAGTGCGACCCAGGACGCAGGTTTGAGGGCAGAAAGTGCGACCTGGTCCAGAAAATGGCAGAAAACTGCGACCTGGGAGATGAGGGGGGCTTGGTGCTGTTTGATGGCTGGGAGTTGGGTTTTGGTGTGTGGTTATGGTTTTCCCGATCTGTACCCTGACAAAAAGAATGTGTTTGTGCAGGTATGGCAGAGTTGCGGGTCAACTGGAGAGAGAGGGATCTGGGAACACTTCGGACAGAGATCCAGGCGGAGCAGGGCGTTCGTCGTGTATTGGCCAGATTTGGGGTTCTCAAGTTTTTGGAGAACCCATTGATGAGAGCAGGGGAACCATTACTGGCCCGGATTATCAGTTATTGGGATCCAGATCAGGAGATCTTTGTAGTGCAAGGGCACAGGATCGAACTGACGGTCCAGGATGTGTACTTCCTGACCGGCCTCCCACCACTGGGGATAGTTGGAGACACGCAGCCAGTGTTGCCGCGGGGGCGGCATATCATGGAGTTTGTGGAACGCCATTGTCGACCGGGTCTTTAAGTCAAGGGGACTCGAATATCGATCGGGGATCTAGAGAGGCTAGAAACCCGTGCAGTGGCCGCAGCTGTGCTGCGAATCCTGGGCAGCCAGGCATTCCATCACATCACCGGTGGGCAGATGATGATAGTGGAGAGTGTGTTGGGTGGGACCTACTTTGGGTGGGCCCAAATGATGCTGGTGGCGCTAAAGCTACAGTTTTCGCTATGCAGGCGGCGGGTGAATCATGATTGCTCATATGGGACTTTATTGTGCGCCTTCTTCTTTGAGAAGATCCCGACCTTGAGGCCTCGTGTGCAGCTTCCAGACGGGGGCCCGAGAGAGCCCAGGATGCGTCGTTGGGGACGACTACTCTGCAGAGGAGGAGGAGGGGCGGTCGGGCGAGTGTTTCGACCGGAGTTTTTTGCCCATTGGGATCAGATGCCGTTGTACATAGACGACTACCCGTATAGTGGGATGAGCTACTGTGGGGATCCGGATCTGCCACTTCCGTCTGGTCGAGTCTGGGGGCCCGATGGTAAGTGACAAATTGCCATTCTTATGTGGGCATGTTAAAGTCTTTGAATAGTAAATAATGATACTGATTCAGGGAATTTTGGTATGCAGATATAGCACCGGTAAAACCGGCCGGATATATGGGACGACCGGCAGCGTCTGGAGCTACGGGTCCGAGTGGGTCGAGAGCAGCGCAAAATGAGGATGCAGCCGCCCTACTGGAGGACATCCGCCGTAGATGTGAGCAGCTATTGACCGGAGTATCGGAGCGCGGGTGGCAGGACTTAGATGACCAGTACATAGAGCCATGTGTTGGTCTCCCCTCGGAGTGGCGAGGTATCATGCGGTGCATGGCGATGGCCGGTCAAGCTATGCGTGATCTACATGCTGCAGGGGCAGAGCCATTGGCCCGGGAGCCTCCAGATAGTGATTAGGGGCATATGGTGCCCCCTCTGATGTATGGAGGGGCAGGTGGTGCCCCCTATAATGTATGGAGGGGCATATGGTGCCCCCAGTTTTTGGATTGTGTTTGTAACATGCTATGGGCATGTCGTATGTATATGTATGGAGGGGCATATGGCGCCCCCAGTTTTTTGGATTTTGTTTGTAACATGCTATGGGCATGTCGTATGTATCAGAGTAGATGGACTCATCAATATATGGTTTGCGACACATATTATGGATATGTATCGTCTTTTTATGGTTGATTTAATGTTATTGTCTTGTATGAATTGTGTGTGATAAATGCCAATCTAGAACATGGTTTGCAATACTATCTACGTAGTGGTTCTGGTCTCGGGGTACATGGTTGAAAGTTATGGTTTCAAACGCACGTATTAAGACTTTCACTCGTAAATAGTGTCTAAACAGCACAGGGTTATGCACACGATAAACACCATTTAGTTGCATTACAAGAAGCAGGGAATCCAAACGAATGTGCAGATGGAGGATGTGATGCAAGAGGGCATCAGCTAATAGGCCACGCACTGCATCATATTCGGCCTGATTGTTGGTGGCAGAACCAATCCATACCCTGTTAGAAAGAACAAGGTCATGCAAGGGGGTGAAGATGGCCCAACCTGCCGAGGCGAGATTCCTGGAGTAGCGACTTGCACCATTGGCGTAACCGATAAAGGGTGTGGATGGGGGGTCCTGCAGAATGGTGTGACAAGACAATAAATGAGGGGATGAAAGGAAATGACGGCAGCGTGAGGGAACAGAAGTCATCGGGCGACAACGACGGGAGGAGGGGGAAGTGTCAGGATGATCAAGACTCAAACAAGGTGGTGTATGAGAGCTATCAGAAACATGGTGAGGACTCGGGCTGCGGAGGTCAACAGAGACACCAGTGGAGTGATCTCGAGTATGAGGGGGAATCGAGTGATCAAGAGTCACAACAGGGGAGGATGCAGGCGGGCTAGGCTCCGAGTGTCGCACAGAGGAGGATAGGGAAAGGATGGTTACCGTAGACTCCGTCATCTGAACATCGGGGGGAGGGATGACAATGGAAACGGGAGGATCCTCGGGTTGGCCTGAAGCATACTGCGCGAGGATGGGAGAGGCAGATTGATTCTGTTCAACCTCGTACTCTCGAATGACCTCTAAAGAGGCGCGATAATGCGTCAGGTGAGGACAGCGGTGGGAGTAGTGGCCATGGACACCGCACAAGGCGCACGGTTTGTTGGTGCGGAGAGTCTTGGGGTTCTTGGTGACGGACGAAGAGGAGGCTTCAGGGGCCGTAGATTCGGGGAACGCGACTTTAACCATGGGTTGGATACGCGGCAACTCGGGACAAGCATGGGTGGCATGACCGGCGACATCGCACAAGGCACAGGGCTTGGCAGGTTGGGGAGGGGTCGGGTCATTCGTGGTGGTCTTATCTTTTGGTGCCCCCTTACGGGCTTTGCGTTTCTTCTCAGGAGCTGTCACGACAGGAGAGGGATTCTGCGGAGGTGCTGGAGGCACAATAGCAACGGAAGAAGCGAGGGGGACCGGTTGGACCGGTGTCAAAGCCATGTAGGGTTTGGGGTGACCAGGAGGGGTGGCGGCTGGGGGATCAAGGTACCAGACCGGAATGCCCAAGGTCAAGTTAGGGAGGGAGAGGGTGGCCATGACGGGGACATAATATACTCCGGGAGGGGGAGCTAGGAAAGGGATCTGCCCAGCAGGGAAATGACCAGGAGGGACGGCTCCAAGATGGTTAAGGCCAGGGGGAACTGATCCGGGAGGATAAAGGGGTTCAGGGATACCAGCTGTAGGGGAAGGGCTAGAAGGAGGAGGTCCGGCTGGCTGAGATGAATGGCTAGGAGTTGGTTGCGGAGGGCGGGGGGGAGGTTGTTGACTAGCCGAGGCAGGCCGCTTATGGGCAGCCTGAGATGATTGCATCATGCAAACATTCGACAAGCTGGGATCAGTGACCGAAGGAGGGGGAAGATGAGGGAAATTACCAAGCAAGGTGGAATCTTTGTAGACGCTGGGGGAGACACTGGTCAGATAATCGACGGTTTTCTTGTTGGCTACAGAAGAGATGGTCGTCTCGGAGGAGGTCTGAGACGGCGGCTCATGATAAGATAGCTGGTCAATAGTGACTATCTTCCCATTGTGTGGGAAAGACATCTTGCGGAAAACCGCGGATGGGACAGCAGACATGGCGTAGGTGTAGCTTCGCCCCAATAGAATGTTGTAGTCTAGAGGGGCATCAATGACTTTGACATCAACGCAAACGGTCTTACCGGCGAGGGTGATGGGACAGTTACGAAACAGGCCAATGGGTTGGGAGGCATGACCGTCCCACGCTCGAAGGGTGATCGTGGACGGGGCCAGCTCAGGGGATCCGAGTTGCTTCCAAACCGAAGCGGACATCACGCAGGTGGATGCCCCCTCATCGATTATACACCGGGATACAGTGGTGTTCCGGATTTTGACTGGGATTTGGAAAGCGACGGAAGGAGGAAGAGGGGGATGGTCCGATTGGGTGGCGTCGAAAACAATCATTTGGTCATCAGCAGGATCGACAGCGCCCACGGCAGATAGTAGAGCCTTCTTTTGGGAAGGGCACGACTGGAGGAGTTCCAGTGTGGAAATGGCAGCAGGGGATTGCGCCAAATCATCTACTATACTATACGACTGAGCGGCTCGACCGGAAGCAGCATTTTGGCGTAATGGGCCCTTTGGAATCTTTGGATGAACCTCAACTTTGGGTTGAGGGATGTGTAAGGGGCCACTGGACGTCGAAAGAGGCTCTGTAGAACCTGAAGAGGGAGGCTCGGGAGCAGACTGAGCAGGAGGCTTGGGGTACTGGCGAGACCGAGTTTGAAGGTGAAGGTCGACGGATGGGGAAGGATCGGAGTGCATCATAAGGATCTGGTAATCAGAGGAACCAGAAATGGAAGGGGGGGTGGCTACTTGGCTGTCGGGCGGTTGGGTGGCCACAAATCCATGTTGAGGGAAAGGATCAGTGAACACAGCTGGCTGGGTAGTGGCCACATTAGGAGGAGCATGAGGGGAAGCGTGCTGTCCGCGCAATGTGGCTTGAGACTCCCACATCTGCCGCATCTGGGGTAAGAGAGGACAATCGTGCGTGTAATGGCCATAAACACCGCAACACGAACAGGGCTTGTTTGTACGAAGCGGCCTGTCCGGCTTGGGCGGAATGCCCTGTTGCTGGTTGCTAGTGTTAGGGTCCATACCAGAATTGGGTCCTCGGTTACCAGGGGCAGATTGGTTCTGGTTGCCTCTCCGCCTTCTTTGAGAAGAAGGGGGATTAGTCGCGCCCTGCTGTGCAAATACTTGCCCTAGAGGAGGCTATAGGTGCTGTTGCTGGGGTTGAGGAGGCACGGGAGGAGGAAGCGCATATGCTGGAGGAGCTGGCGCACCAGGCTGTGGATAAGGGTAATGGGTAGGGTGAGCAACATTAGGGTAAGCAGGAGGTTGGGCAAAAGGAGGAGGCATGCCGTATCCTGGATACATGTTACCGGGAGGGGGAAAAGTGCCGGAGGAGCTGGCCCCTCCCTGAGGGAGACCATAGCCCATAGGAGGTTGGGCGTATGGATGGGAAAGGGCTCCAACGATACCGTCGGTGGAATGAGATGCCCCCGGGGCGTTAGCGCCACCGGGCCTGGGGATGTCAGGAAGGACGGTATAAACATAACCAGATTGAGCGTAGATCAGGTCATATTTCAAAGCTATTTGGAGGGCGGCTTCTTCAGTTTGAGGAAAGTGAGAGGCGACATCTTTGCCGATGGGAGAGGGAAGGGTGCGAAGGAACCAGTCCATGTAAACCCGATCTTCAAAGGGAGGGGCTCGACATAAGCTCCGTCTTCGTCGCCATTCCTGAACATGGGCAGAAAGGCGTGTGGAAGAGGATTGCTTAAATGAAGTCAAGAGCTCCGTGCCGGTGTCGTATCGGAGAGGGAGCTGGAAGTACGACAAAAAGGCTTGGGCAAGAGTCTCGAACGTGGTATGGGAGGAAGTGGCCTGTTCGACATACCATTTAGAAGCTTCGCAGGTAAGCGTGCGTTGGAACAAACGAAGACGGATGGAGTCATCGGTAATGGAATTGGAGGAACACCACATGTGGAAAGACCGGACGTGATTGGTTGGATCTTCTCCATTAAGGCCCTCGAACTTAGGGATATCGGAGGGCAGCTTGGTGGGCATAGCGGGCCAGGTAGCATTGTGGTGAATGGGGTCATTAATCAACTGATGGAAATCGGGGAGGCTGAGGCCTGCAATGTACGGCAGCACAGGGGTGGCCGGGGTAGTGTTTGTGGCGGTTCCGCTAGAAGTTGGGCCGGCATTGGGGCCGGGAGAACCGCTAGCGTTAGGCCCTGGACCAGACATAGTGAAGGTAACGGGGGGAGAACCAGAAGGAGAAGGAGGACCCGATGAATCAGGAGAGGAGTCGGAGTGCGGACTCGAAGGTGGACTGGCTCGACGACGGCGGTGCGGAGCAGGTCGATCAACCGGAAACTGAGGGTGAAGGCCAAGAAGTCTCCGGGAAAGGCACCTTGGGGGCGCAATGATGACAGGAAGAAGGAAACCGACAAGGGCAGAAGGGGACAGAATCAAGAAAGGTCAAGGGCAGATAAGGTGCAGTGACAATTGATTTTAGAGTCTTTGCCAGGCGGTGTTAACCAGGCGCTTCTTCACTTAGGGTCAGTGTGTGGTGTGCGTTAATTTTAATTTTTAAACCCTTTCCGTTGTTGAGAGCAAGAAAAAGTGTGCTGCGTAGCTGAAAATAAACCTACAGAGAACATAGTATAATGCTGAAATAACAGAAAAATAACAGCTACGTATGCATCTATCTAACCCAAAAAGGTGGGTCTCTCACAACTATGCTAAAAAGAAAGGGAAAAACTATGTAAAACACACATAAAGGGAGCTCAACAGATCTAGGGTCAAGAGGGGCCAGTGCGGAGGATAGGAGGCTGCGGGCAAAAGGAGGTGGGATCCGACAGAGACGAGCAGGGTGGGTTTGAAGGAAGGAAATCGGCAAAAAAACCCGGAGGGTGAGGCGAGAGGCCGTCAAAGAGTCCAAACAAAGCATGAGAGGTGATTTGAAAGGAAAAGAGGCTAATTTCAAAGGATACGAACGGAGGTAACGAGATGCGGAAAGAGAGGGCTGAAGCTACGGCTTAGATGGTAAAGCAGTAAGACTCTTCCACAAAGTGGAGGTACTACAGCCCTAAAAGGGAGTACAGGTTCCCACTTAGATGAGTAAAAACGAGATCAGATCTTAGTCCAAGCAGTAGAGTGGAAAATTTGCTTTGTCACCTGACGAAAGCTGTGAGAACATGAAAAATTACGAAAAAATCTTTGGAAAAAAAAGGCGGAGTCCGGTTACGACGTCTGATGCGAGTCGCAAAAAAGCAGTGAAAAGTGCGACCTGGAGGTCGGAGTCGCGAGTTTTGGGCCAAAAGGTGCGACCCCCCCGTTCCGGTTGTTTCGGCGGCAGATTTTCTGAAAAGTTGCCGTCTCAGAAGAGGGGGCTGAAGCTCTGAAACCGACGGCCGAAATGTACTTTACACTCTTCCACAAAAGCAGAGGGTACCAGTCCTAAGGGAATGGGTTCCCACTTAGATGAGTAAAACCGTATCAGATCTGGGTCAAGCGCGGCTGAGACAAGAGGTCAGAAGACCCCGACGTAAGCCGGCAGCTTGTAACCTAAAATTGCGAAAAATGTCAGAGAAAAAGGCAGTCACGTCGACTGATTCGAGTGCAGTCTTCCAAAACAAAATAAAGTGCGACTGAGGTCCAGTCGCAGGTTTAGGCCAAAAGTGCACTCTGCTCCGCGTTGTCTCGCATGCGCATTTTCGAAAGTTGTCGTCTCGCCATGTCGTGCCGCTAATTTGCGCAATAGGGCCGAAACACACGGAAGTTAAATTTTAAATTTTTAGGGTTTTATGTGAGAAAATGACATAAAAAGAGGAAAACTAAGCAATGAAAAGAAGCCCTAGGGCTCCTGGTGAAATGGATATGAATATGAAAACGACACGGTCGAATTTAAACCCGTGGTGGAGTCGCCATTTGTTAGTATGAATCCTTTGTCGAAGTGTACGAAAAAGGACCACTTTAGCTACGCATAACTAATAGCCCTAACAACAAAAGTGGCTGCCAATATCTTCAGATCCGCGATTAGTTAGACAAGAAAAGAGCTGCAAAACACCAGATCTATGCATGGAAAGACATTAAACAGTAAAAATAAGGGTTTGCTCCATGCATCCAAATGCATAAGACAAGAACACCATTTGAATGAATTTTATATTGCTGGTAAGCACCCGGAGGGAAACAAGAAGGTGTATCCGTATCTCCTCAATGGGATGGGTTCTTGTAGTCCTCAAGACTTCGTATCTAAGCTTTCTCAGATGTGGTAGAAAACCGAATGCAGAAAGTAGAGCTCAATGGGAGCAAAATGGTAGAAATGAGACCAAGTGTATAGATCCAGAGTGATCTAATAGGCAACAAAAGGTGAAGAATGATGGGGAAAACTCTCCTATTTATAACAAAGTATTGGGTCATTCTAGATATTGGTGCATAATTAAAATATTATTAACCAAATCTAGATCCAAAATTTATGGAATATTTTATTATATTTGTTGGAGGGAAAATGAATTTGAATTTGGTCAAATCCCTTTATTTGTAAATAATAAATAAATAAAATGATTTATTTATTATTTTAAGGATGTGGTTGAGTAATAATAAAATAAATAATGATTTATTCAATTATTTATAAATGATTTAGTCAAATTTAACAAGGAATATTATTTAAATAAGGTTTAAATAATTATTTCTAGAAAATAATAAGATAAATAATGATTTATCTAATTAATTTTCCTGTTTTGGGTTAAATATGACCAAGAATATTAATTAAACTATTGTTTAACTAATTATTCCTTGAGGAAATCACCAATATGGGTTTGTTTATTCCCTTTTGGGGTTTCCTAATTAACATAGAGAGGGAGCGCTTTACTTGGGGTAAACCGGTCTTACATGGTGTACTTGGTCCATCTAATGATGAAAGGTTAGATGACCAAAAAATGGTGTAACAA